>JNEY01000533.1:0-10111 GCA_020875895.1 Aphelenchus avenae | reverse complement strand
GGGGGGGGGGTCTAATTCGCAATGGTCCCCAGGACCGGGGGTCTGTTAGATGGGGGGGGGGAGGAAATTTGTGCCAAGATCGACCAAAAATACACCAAAATTTGTCCATATCATTGAATATTTTGTCCAATATGTCTACTTCATGCATAAGTATGCACTACTAAGCTTTAATAGCCCTAAAATACCCCTAATAACGTCAGTTCAACGAAGAAAATGGTTGGAATAGTGAAAAATGAGCGTGGGTACCTGATTTGACCACCAGGGAGGGGGGTCTGTTAGAGAGGGGAGGTTATTTCGCAATTGACCCCTAGGCTATTAGGTGGGGGGGGGGGTCGTAATAGGGGGGGGGGTGGTCAACAGAGAAAATACGGTATTTTATTTTACCAGTATGTAATAGACAGAACATCGAAAGAGTGGTCATTAAGGGCTCAAATTCACCGATCTACGGGAATCTTCGTCTGTAGAAAGTTTTCCGTGTCAGTCAACATGTATTTTTGAAAGTTTAACTCTGCGTCCATGAGTGCAGCGTTAATGATTCTGGAATGTAACGGCAACGAACACAGCTCTCATGCAAGCACGAAAGGCGGGAGCAAGCACTGCAGGACGCCATGAGCATGAATGTACGTCGATGCTTGCATGCTGATGCGGTATAGACGTCACGCAGCCACACGTACAAGAGGCACGAGCGTAATGCTCACGGGGGAGGGGGGGGGGGGGGGGACAGCGTGCACATGTTCTCGTCGTTGGCTGACGACGCTTAGCAATGTTATCGATCGCTGCTTCCAAGCACCGAACTTTGTTCGAGTGTGCAAAGGTTCCGGAGTTTTCGTTGTTACAAATATTTCGTTTTCCAGGAACAATTGAATGGAAACAAGTTGTTAATATGGTACTGCTTTGAGGTAATAGGTTTCGACCCTTTAAACAACAGACCTATTACCCCAGGAAACCAGGCGGGCCTCGTCAGTGACGTACCTGGAATCCTACGCACTTCGCATTCACACTTGATTTACATGTTTCGACATTAACAAACAAAAAACTCATTCTAGCATATTGATGACACTTGAGGATGAGGTAAAGTTGCTCGAGGCAACTAGCACGAATGGGTGGTACACAACGCCATAATGGTAAATTCGCGGATTGGCAACTGCCGCAGTAGTTGTCGCAGATCGTGTAACTTGCACCTTGACTAACATATTGGAGCGCATATTGCGTAAGTTTTTATTTGCAACGGACACCACTTGTCGTTTTTTACACATGTTGACAGACATTGTGCGTCTAGTGAAGCACTTTTGCCAGCGAGAACGTGTTCGTGGCGTAGTCGAGCAGTTGACAGTACGAGCGGAAGAAGCTCGTTCCTAGGTACCACTCGTAGTCCTCAGTGACGCTTATCAGAAGCGTACACTTCTTGTCGCTTCCGCTTAACTAAATGAGGCGTAGTATCGTACCGATCGAAGTACAGAAAAAGAAGGTAGTCCGTGAAAAATTTATGTAGCAAAACGTAAAAAAATCGTAAAAATGGATAATTTTCCGGTAAAAATAAACAGCCCTACTGATATGCATACTTTGCGCGCGTAGTCGACGGCGGGCACTCGGTACTCCAGGGCCTTGTCCTTGAAGACGAGGTCCGGCAGTGAGGGCCGCCTATCGCAGTCCAGTTGAAAAGTGTCCGTTCGAAAGTCATATTCAGCGCCAGTGGCTTTTACCACCGCGTCTACCGAGTCCTTTGGGGCGGTTATGAAGGAAGACTGCATGACGATGGGCACGCCGGAAAACGGGCCTTGGAGTTCTTCACCGCCGAGCGACACACTGAAATCAATGAAAGATCAGTAAAACCTAAGGCGTTCCTTAGAGAAAGGCGCATTTTGGTTTTTGCCTTTGGTGTCCGCCTCAACTTATCGGACCCAACGTACCTGTCAATGGACAAAGCCCAGGCATCGGTTCGCCCTTCAGTCACGTTTAGCTTATAACTGCCGGTCCACTGCGACTCGCAGTTGACGCTGTCAGCTCCTCCGAGGGTTAGGAGCCCGTCGCTACCGCTGTGTCCGTCGCCGACTTCAGTGCTAAACCGAACATGAGCTGCTGCTGCTTTCAAATGCTTACCGAGCGTAATAAATGGTCATCTGCAGCCGCGGGAACGGCGCCAGAAACCTCAGTATCGTGTTATGAGTGGTCTCAAAGTCGTCTCGCGGCGTTGCAAGGCCGAAGAACCCGTCGGCCGTCCAGTCAGGATTCAGCGGTCCGGTGAAGTTGACGATCGCTGATGCGGGAATGGACGGCAAAGACACAGCGCCGATCTAGGAACTAGGTGACGCCCGGAGAATTGCTATGGAAACTGTACCTGGGTTGTCTCTTCGAAATCATTCGACTCGTAGCCAAATGTCGCTGGACACTTTGGCTAAACTCACGAGGGCAGTAGTTCGTTGTTGACTACACGATCCAGGACAGCTCATGAACGACGAATGGAGCCGTACACCATGTCGTTCTGCTAAGGTAGGGAATACATTGTACGGCTTAGGTGCTATGGCCGTACGGCTTTCGTTTACCGATCCCTATGACGATACTGTGCCGTAGTGCGGCACGTCCCCAGTACGTACTGGTACAGCACGAAGTACGGCACAGGGTTTTTGTCAGTGATGCTCAGGTTACGGTACGGCTTGAGTTTCCCAGTCTTTAACGACGACTACGTAACGCTGAGCCTTACTACTTACATCTTCATACGGAAGATAGGGCGACTCTCCCCACTCCTCCCAACCATCGGACCACATCCAACCGTGGAAGGTCTTTGATGCGCTAAAAGAGCATTATAATTCGGCGAGGAGCGTCCCCTAACTTGTAGTTGAATGTGTTGCGCTGAACGTTGTTTGCCTGGCATACCGTCGTGTTCACCTTCTGAACGAAGTTCTTGGCCAACACGTGGGTGTCGACGAAGCCGTTGTCCAACATTAGCCGGAAGGTTTGGGCTAAACAACGAACTTCGGAGATAAAACGAAAGCAAGAAACGCGCAGATTTTATCTGCGTAATGTTCAAGAACGTACCTGGCGTTCCGACGGAGACGTTTACGACGTAGAAAGCATCACTTTGACCGAACGAGACCGCTTGCAGTGGCACCGAAGTTACCGCCTGAGCATCAGCTGCGCTTAAAGCAATAATTGAAATGAACCTGTCATACTCCAATAACCAGCACTCCCTCATTAAGCATGCTTTCCTGATTTATCGACATTTACTGAGTTATTGGGCTCTTGTGATTTTTGGTGTATCGTCGCAGTTTGCCCAAAACAACGCTGGCCTCCTCTGTGGTTGGCTGTGTTTACCGCATGTTATACCACTTATACCAGCGTACGTATCATCGGGTCAGAGACCGGATTAGGAATGGGTGACAAGTTCAGTGCTGTTTGGTGGACCAATTCTCGGGGGATCACTGCATTACAGGGCCGTAGGCCGGATTCCAGGAGGTCGTGTCCAGGGGGCGAACCCCTAAAACGAGTCAAAAGGGGTCAGAATGGCTTCAAATCATAAAAAGGTATATTTAGGCTATATTAATTAATAGATATCCTTTTTACCTTAGATGTTTAACTTACCAAAAAATTTCTTCTTCGTCATAGGGCCCCCTTACCCTAGCGGCGGCCGAAGGCCGCCGCTGTGGGGTTCACCCCCCCCCCTCCCCCCGCTAAACACGACCGCTCGGCATTACATTACGGCCTTACCTGACGTCCTGGCGCTTGACCTTATTATCTGCAGTACGATAATACTTTGTATGCAGCACCCCGGCGACCGATACTCCGACCAGTGCCAGTAAGGGCAAAACTTTTGCTAGGTAAGACATCCTTCAAGTGACCTCTTTGTCATGTTGCTCGCTTTTATGCGTTCATTTCGGTGAACCACTCTGAAGCAATTAGCGGTTAAGCTGACAACATAGCAAAAATGGTCGAATTTTCGGATGCAAAGACGTCACGAAGGGGTGCGTGGGTGATAGGCACAATCTCTCGAGCAGACACCGGCGAGAAACTGTTACCTTAATGCGCTGCGCCTGTTAGCCAAACGACCTAGCTGATAAGATGGTACTCTCGCGACGTGGCGGAGCTCCCGAAGTGGGTATGTTCCTCGATCGACTGAGGCACGAGACGGTCTTGAGCAAGCGTCATTAGGTTTAATCAGAAGACAGGCATTTAGATTATGAAAGTCGGTTCAAAGAAGCTTCTCGTGGACTTTAACTATCGATCACGCTATGCCCACGACGCAGTTCGATCCTGTGTGATGCCACTCGATGGACGTCCTCGTTCTCGTTTTTCCGCGGCTCGAGTCGCTTGATGACGATTTCGAACGGCACACCGGCATCGAACAGGTAATGTTTGCAGCGACCTCCATCGTGCGTCTTTAAGACGGCATCATTACGCGCGAAGCCCGAAATACATAGTCGTAATCAACGATTAGGTGAGGCAGGCCTTTGGATGCATTCTTGAGGCACTCCTAAAACGTTTGTTTGGTAGAAATGGCAGAAAAAGGCGTAAACTCATTAACCTTTGATCGGGGAAGGATCAACCCTATCTAAGTATCCGTATCCTGCTGTGAGTCCGTATCCTGCTATATATCATGCTCTCAAGAATGGTTCCTGTCAGCCATCATTCACCTATTAACAGGTTTCCCAGAGCCAAAAAAACAAATTTTAAATTGCTTAGCGTGATAGACAGACCTTGGACAGCAATGAAAAGAAATCATCCTCCTCCACGAGCGGGCATAAAATGTACAGGAAGCGATTTCCAATTGCGGTGGGGCCGCCGCCGAAGCAGTATTCGAAGATGCCATCTTCCGTGCATTCGGTTTCCTTATCGATAATCACTTCCGAAATGCCTTGTCGCATGCAGAACTGCAGCGTTGAGTCACCGGCGCGGAGACCAGCGCTGCGGCTCAGAAAATGCACCGCTTCAAGATCCTTCATTGCCTACATAGTAAGCTTAAATGGTTGCAGTAAACTTTTTTTAGAAAGTTAAACTTCAAAAAGGAAGTCCTTATGAGAGGTCCACGTTGCGTTCGGGTAACATGCGGAAAAAACAAAACAAACCCCAATAAGTCGCTCGAGGCCGTCGAAGTAAAAACAGCGCCACTGGTTAAAAACCGCCTTGCGAACGACGACGTTCGGTAAGAGCTGACGGAGCACGTCGTTGACCTCCGGGATGATGTCGGTACACCACGGATGCACGAACTGCAGTTGCTCGATAACGCACCGTCCGGCAAATGCGAACGCCTCGTCGAACACATCAGTCCGGCTGCCAACGAAAGTCCTAAACAGTCCTTTAACAGTCAATCATGTGGCGTAGTCGTATTATAAGCCAAGGGCGTAGCTCGAACCCCTGGTGAGAGGGGGAGGCCAACGCGATTTTAAGCACTATATATTAAACTTTCCTTTGAATTTTTGATTTGCCTTGGTCCCCCTTACCCGCAAGGCTGAGGATTCATCTAACCCACAGATGGAAACCAATGCTTTTTCATGCAATGGTTACATGTAGAAAGGGATACCACAACGACCAAGTAAAATGAAAGTTGCCTTCAAAGTTTGTCAAGCTATGTCGCTGGTTGCCTATGAGGAGAGACAGGCGCCTATCTAGGGGGAGGGTGGCTCGGGGCGTAGGCACCTCTCCCATCCCTGTTTGGCCCCCATGGGACTTTGCCTCCTCCAAAATTTTGGGCTGCATAGGCTCCTCGAGTTTTGGGTCCCCGTTTTTTGGGTCCCGGAGTTTTGGGTACCGGCTAAAATACTGAAGTTCTCTTTGGGTCCCGGAGTTTTGGGACCCGGAGTTTCGGGTCACCCTTGCTGGGTCCCGGACTTTTGGGTCCCAGAAGAAATTTCGTCAGCAAATTCAAAAAATGCTTTTTTCGAGCTTCCCGAGACGTTTTCCATTGTGCAAGCGTTACCCGATGCTCGTTTTGACTTGATGGTATGACTTTTAAGCAGCAAAAATGGTTTTAGGTCGTTGTCTGGTGAAATTTTTTCTGGGACCCAAAACTCCGGGACCCAAAAAGGGGGACCCAAAACGTCGGGATCCAAAAAGGAGGACCCAAAACTCGGGTTACCGCTGGATACGCCCCTGACGAGCGATACCTTTGGTCCGTTAGGAGTTCTCCCACAGACTTTACCTGGGCTCTACAGGTAAGTCCGTCTTTCCGAGCAGCGTCACGGAGTATTCCAGTGGCTGATGCTGATCGTCTCTCTCGTTGCCATTGTCCACGCTCATCGCCTCGAATACACGCAGCGGATGCAGTGGGAAGTGCGTATCGATGAAAGCGTTCTGGCCGGCCGCTACAAGTCGCAGTGCATCCATACTGAAGCGATCCAAGTACTCGATAATGTCCACGGGCTGTGCAAGCGCGGAGGGTTGGAGGAGAATCCTAAAACTTTAATTTCATTCCCTATATTCTGAAGGGAGTTATGCTTTGTGCTGTAGCTTTCCTGAGTGTACTTTTAACATTACAAAGATCATGCTAAATTGCAACTTCATCCCAGGGTATTTGAAGCCCAAGAAGCACAAATAACAAAAATGGATTCGGCGCAACGCGTACTTAGTTTAATTCCGTCAAACAGATTAATGTTTTCTCGTTTCATTACCTCTTCATCTTCAAAGACTTGGTGCGATGGATCGGAAACTGCGAATCCAAACTGGTAGCCCGACAAAAAAAGTTCCTGAAAGCTGCGAGGTAAGGTCCTTACATACGAGACGGCATAAACCATCAAGACATTCAACACCAGTCGAGCAAAATAAATAAGGGAATCTGGAAGTAGGATTTATGAAAACAAAACAAAAGAAAACAAAATAAAACAATGCACGGCATACGGAACGGAGTAGGAAAAAGTAAGTGCAGAACATTTGGCAAACAAGTTCATTAAAAGCCGGGCACCGGCGAAGTCGTAACTGTTTAGAGAACTTCTTATGTAGACCATTTTGAAAGTTCACGTATGACCAGACGCACTCACACGCCCAGCCCGCCAAGGACACCTTGTTTTCGGCGTGACGGTTTCCATGTCGGCATACGGACTCTTGAGCTGCATGTAACGAAATAGGCGAACTTATAGCTTCGCCTATGGCAAGAACCTATGATCAAGACAGTCAAGACCGATACGGGAAGGACCACGGACTTATGTGCGTCATTGCCGGTAAAACATGATAATTCCCACGTTCTCTTGTGTAGCAATCGTATTCCCAGTACCCGCGTTCGTGTAAAACATCAGTCCAGGAAATGTTTTGTGAGCGAGCAACAAGGGTACTCAGCCGCAAAGCTTGTGCCGTAAAATGAAAACCAGCATGAAGATAACAAACGCAAGCAGTAGAGACGAGTAGCCGCGAACATTGATTGGGAAGCATGCATGCATGAGAAACGTTTTTAAATTGGTCGATTGTCTTTCCCTTCGGTCCCTGTTCGGGATCAAAGCTGTATCGGAGCTTCAGTTGTGTAAATGAGCGTTGTTTCGTATGTTCAAAATGTTTTATTCGTTCCGTCAAATGAGATAAAGCGGTACAAGCGAATCTTGCCCTTAAACCTTATATTTTCTCGTTCGGCACCGAGCAGGCTAGGGGGTGCCCCTTTATGCACACCAAGCAAAAATCCTTGGCAAAACTTAAACGGAACAGACCAGGCTCGAGCACTCATTGTCCGTTTATGGTAATCAACGGTTCGTCAACACTGTACAGTTCGGTCTAACGACTCCTCATCCGTCTGAACAGGTTCCGCATTTGAAAGGAATAACTGTTTGCCTGAGAGCTGGAGGACGACCACGTGTTCTTCAAACAGGCGGCTTACACGCTAAGCGACGTACATATACACGTGGGATATACAGGGTGCCTACCTGTATTTCTAGCGCTAACTGGACGAGCTGATCCAGCCGTAGCGCGGTGTCCTCGTAGTTATTCTCGTAGTGCTTGTGGAGTTCTCGAAAGACGTCGTTCACGAGCGAGGCGAACGGGAATTTGTCCGGATTTGATGCCAATTTACGGGCTAATAGAACGTGTACTTTACGTTGTCGAATTTCAGCCTACTTACCCCTTTCGACGAGCAGGATCAGCGTAAGCACCGAATGCTCTACGTCGTCTAGTCGCGCCTTTGCCAGCTTCTTGATCATATCCATGAAGCTAACGTAGAACTCCATTCCGTGTCTAGAACGGATTCGTACTACATAAAAACAACCAACTTCGTCCAAAAAAGACTCCTATCAAAATTTTCTCAAATCTCTGCAGGGCGAGAGATGGGGTTGCTCAAAACGTGCTACTCCGAGGACGTTAGTAGACTAAATTGCCTTCCTCCGTTTCTGACAACGAACTTCGCCCTCTGTGGCAGAAAATCCCTCGACGCGAACCCCATGTCCTAGAACCTCGCTCTGGCCTAGCCCGAGAGCAACGCTTGGTAGAGCGGCTAGTGCGAAAGCGCATACTTCCTTACCTCATCATAGACTTAGACGCAACAGCCCGTACCGTACTGGTACCCATCCCCCACCTACCACACTCCGTATCTTCTTGACCACCGCGTACCGTACTCCGTACCGTACAGTACGGTACGGCCCATATTATGCCAGACTACGGTCCGTTCTAGTGCTTTCTTAGGTAGAGTATAATGCCGTACCGTGCTCCGTACTGCGCCAGTACGGTGCGGTACGGAAACTCGTGCTGGACCTGTGCCATACCGTACTCCGTACCTTATAATACAGTACGCAGAACGGTACGGTACCGAATACGGTACGGGCGTCTTAGTATACCTCATCGCGTAGTTGGCATCGTAGACCGAGGGATCCATACGGTAGAACAGCTCTATCGCGCCCTCGTCGAGGTCGACGTAGCTCTCGTTCAAGCAGAACAAGCGACGCTGGTGATGCCCGAAGCTGCGAATCGTACACATGGCGCTCTCGTATAACTGCCAAGTGTAGAGGAACGATGTGGACAACGTCTGCTGTAAATGCCCATTTAGGTCGCTTCTCTATGCGCGACAATCACTTACACAAGCCTGCTTCTTGTCGCCATCAACAAACTCGAGGACGCCGGACGCCATTAAGAATTCGCAGAGCACAAGATATTCGGCTCGCAGTGCTGCAGAACACAGCTGGCAGTTTGCTAATCGTTCCGACACATCCGGTACATTCTGAAAGAAGGCTATTTTGGAGTTTTTGTCTACCGGCAGGAGGACGAAAAATGGGCCTGTGATTTTCATTCATATGTTTCAGAGTTTTCCCTAAAATTTAGTTTTTTCTGGAAGTCATTCCGAGCCATTTCTTCCAGAAATGGCTTAGAAACAGGGGGGGGGGCATTGGTAGTAAATTCCCTTCGGCCAAAAAGGTCCTACGCAATAATCTGGACCCTTATTTGCTTTACTCTCTAGTCCTAAGGCTTGGTGCTCGCCCAATGACACTACAGTCTACTTACCTTCTGACCTCCATATATCGCCGACATCGCCCGAAACCGGTTAAGGAAGATGCCCCTACGGCAGAGTGTAGCACGCTTTAGCGGGGATTCTGCGTGCTCGGGCATACAGTCCGGGTTCACGGACACAACAGCTAAAAGTTGCGACACGTTAGACACAAAGAAGGCGTTGCTACAAGTACCTGATATCTCCATCCCTGACGACAGACATTTCCGGAACCGGCAGTATTTGCACATCACGCTCTTCATATCTGCAATGTGTTCGTTAAAATGCATGTGAACGTCGTAAGAAAGGAAGTATGGGGAGATGAAGAATCCTACAATACTGTCTTGTAGTCCGTACCGTACTGCATTGCAGTGGTATAATACGGCCGTACGCTACGCAGCGGGTCGGCACTTCACAGAGGACCGTACAGAGCCGGGCTACCATGTCGTACCGTACTCCGTACCGTCAGGTGCGTAGCCAGCCCGCCACTTTGGGGGGCCAAGAGTAAGGGGGGACCCTTACCTATTCCCCCCCCCCCTATGGTATTTTAGAGCAATGTCCGATTTTTTTTTGTTTTTTACATGTTTTAACTGCGGCTTTCGAGTAATTCAGTTTAATAGCCCGCCGAAGGCGCCGCAAAAGCGATCTTTGGCCTGGTTAGGCAAAAATTCGACGAAAGGCATTTTTACAAGAAAAATCGGCGATGTCGGAGGTTTTCGCATGAAA
>JNEY01000532.1:26273-70965 GCA_020875895.1 Aphelenchus avenae | reverse complement strand
AAGCGTGCAAGCGAGCGTTGGAACCGTCTGCAGGACGACGTGAACCGCATCGCCGATCTTCTGTTGTAAGCGCCGTAAACATGCGATGGAAGCCCCCCCCCCCGCCAACCCTCCTGTAGAGTCCCACTACCGTTAAAGGTTATGTACTCATCCTTCCAGCCATTACAGGACGGATCCGTCGCCTAGCCTGGAGGCGCGTTTCCGAAGCGTCGAGGATAACCTCAAGGAGAAACTGCTCGGTGATGACGGATTCAGTGCTGCTATGCTTGTGCAGTGCGCATACCGATTCGTCTGGTACGAACTCGCCTGGTACTACTTTCTAGCATACGGCACAACCTGTCCATACGTCATCGAATATAGCGACAATAACGTGTACAAGCCCACGTGCGGTGTTCTCATACTTTTCCCGTGAAGCGTGACCGGAACCCGTTCCGTCGAACTTTTTGCTTGATCCAACTCATTACTCTACTGACTAGCGCAATAAACTTAGCCACATTTCATTCGAGCGTAATAACAGCTTAGAAAAAAACTTGAAGAATGAGCGTCTCTAGCTTTTCTTGAGAAGCCTAGGGGGGGGGGGCTTATACCCCAATTTTTCATGCTATCGCCAACGTTTTTTCATGCTATCGCAAAAACACATTCCGCTAAGATTAAGCATAGGTAAAACGTACTTAATTTTTATACCCAGCCCTTCCGAAAAAAGGTGGACAAGGGCTTCGCTTGCACCGCAAAAAAATGCTGAATTTTTTGACACAAGCATCCCTTGGGCAGAGGCGTACAGCGTACACGGGCTTTTTCAACACCGGGTAGAAAATCGCTCGGCTTTTCCCTGCATGAAAACGTTGAAACAACGCTATCTTACAAAGTTCGGTATGCGCTTGCGTGCACGGCGCTCGCTAGCGCATGTAAGCAGGATGCAAACTTTGGAACTTCAAGCGATCAGATCATTTATCTAGGTAGCCGGCTGAGATGGACCTTTGCATAACTTTTGAATACGTCCGAACGATATCGAACTTGAAGCGACAGGGAAACGTTTCAGAGGCGTCGATGACACGAATGATGAGTGGCGCGCGCCGTAAGTGTTGCAACAAGCACTAATAGCTGATGTCGTTAAGATTGACGCTACGCGAGTGCGTTAACGAGCAAGTAGAGCGTGTCTCGAGCAACGGCAGCGTCCTGAATTGGCTGGCGAAATATGCTAGGCGTAACGCGTTCCTCGCCGTAAGTGGAACAATTGTACGTAGAACATAAATCTTTGTAGTCCAACTTCGTCTCGTTCTGCTCATACTTTGCGGACTCACCGGACGAAACACGCCGGGAATCCTCCAAGCTCTTGCGATCCATAGCCGACGGACTCAAGCGCAGCATGCTGTCAATTGTACGTGCCTTTGCTACCCAGGGGCGGACACGTACAACAAGCATGGGGCGTGGGGGAAGGAGGGTTCTCAGTGTAATATGTGTGCAACGGGTGCCAAACCAAACTTTGCCCCCAATAAAATAGAGCTTAGACGCCCGAAAGACACTATCCAATTGCTTCTTTATGCCTTTCACACTTTGCCAGTATGTGTTAGTGCATGCACTACGCCTTTACACACCTTAAGGAGTCCAACTGGTCGACTACTGCGCAGATCGTTGCGGCAAAGAATCTGAAGTCTGCTGCTTTGAAACTTCCTTCTCAGGCGGACGATAAAGCCCACAACGACACGGCTTACGCTATGGCGAAGAACTCACCCGGGCGTGGTTCAGGTAAGTAGTAAGGTCGAATTAGGCCAGATATCGTCTTCTCCCTTGAGCCTCATTGCTTTGGACTCACCTCATGAAAGTGCGTTTTGCATCCACATGTCACGCGTTGGAAAAAATGAACGACACTTTTATCACGTCGTGATTCGGCATTTAAGCTTAAGCCTAAACCCAGTGAAAATCGCTAGCCGACAGAACGGTATCACGACCATTCGTTACACGACGATTCGTTACACGACGATTCGTTAACAAAAACCAAATGGTATCACGACGATTCGTTTACTGAATATTTGCCATGACTTGTTTATTCCTTCTGCTTTCGAGACTTCGATAACGGAGTGATGCCGATTAATTTGCCCATGCGTCCCAAGAATCGCCAGGAAAACGTGAACCAGTCCTTGGCAACCCCGGCAGTCGCACCTGGATCCCACAGTCGAAGGTCCTTTGGGCAATTTTTGCCCAATTTTTTTTTTTTGGAAGCCGACCCTTCAGGGAAGGTCATTAGCACTACCGAAAATGCGAAGATCACCCTGCTCGCCGGGGTTGCCAAAGGACTGGTTTACGTTTTCCAGGCGGTCCCTACACTCCAGGGCTTACGCATGCTGCCGCTAAGTGAAACACGTTTCATATGGAACGACATGTTAAAGTCTTTCATCAGGGAGTCTTCTACGGTAGAAGGACGATTCGGGAACC
Source organism: Aphelenchus avenae (assembly GCA_020875895.1). Taxonomy (NCBI): domain Eukaryota; kingdom Metazoa; phylum Nematoda; class Chromadorea; order Rhabditida; family Aphelenchidae; genus Aphelenchus; species Aphelenchus avenae. The sequence goes on along the minus strand of JNEY01000532.1, from coordinate 68,532 downwards.
GACGATGCAGGAACGACGATTCGGGGACAAAAACGACGATTCGGTAACGTTGAATCTCTGAGCTTCGGCGCAGATCTCCAGCCATGGATGCTTAGGCTTAGGCTCAGGCTTAGTCTGAGGATTAGGTGCTTAGGCTTAGAAACGCAAAAATCGAAAAACCTTTGCCCTGAATCGTCGTTAACAAATCGTCGTGAATTTATTAACGAATCGTCGTTAACGAATCGACGTGTAACGAATCGTCGTGATTTTCGTAACGAATCGTCGGTAACGAATCGTCGTGTAACGAATCGTCATAGAACCTACAGAACATGCCGTATCCAAGCGTATGAGCCTAGGCCTCGAATAAGCCGATACACGTAAATAGTCTACTGTTGCGTACTGTTATACCACACTGGAGGTTTGGAGCCCTTTTTTGTGGACAACCATAGACCTCCGTTATTTTTAAGGAAATCTAAACAGTGTAGATAATACTTGCAAAGCTAAAGATCTCTGAATAAAGGGGTTCATTTCCTTCATTTTCGAAGCCGACTTCGTTCGCCCGTCCAGGTGAAATTTGATGTCCGGGCACATGTCATAAGGCTTCCATGTTTAGACACGAATATTCGGGCGTCGTTTACTACGGTTACACAGGCTCTCTCGAGGACTCTGCTTACGTTTCCAAGGACAGCAACGTTAGCTCGTTCGATGACGGCATCGACAACGTCAAAGTGCTCGGCGTCCGCAGTGAGCTAGAAAGCGGGAAGCGTGCAGAAGATCGCTTTCCCCGGTTCCCCGGGACGACGTGAAGCGCATCGCTGACCTTTTGCTGTACGTTGTAATGGAAAATGTGATGCGCCACGTCGCCTACTCTGTATGAGTGGCCACTGAGATAGCAGAGAATCAGAGCACGTCTGTTCACATCTCTTTAATGTTATTTACCCATACTACCAACAATTATAGGTCGGGCTCATCGCCCAGTTTGGAAATGCGGTACCGAAAGGTCGACGACAAGCTGTTCGGCGAAGACGGGTTCAGTGCTGCCTTGTTGGTGCAGTGCGCTTACCAATTCGTCTGGCACGAGCTCGCCTGGAACTACTACCAGGCGTACGGCACCACCAGCCCCTTCGTCATCGAGTATCGTGACGATAACGAGTACAAGCCCACGTGCGGTGCTGTCATACTTTGCCCATAAAAGTGCCCCATACATTTCTTCGAACGTTCAGTTGCATCGGCACTTACCAGTGTACTTACTCCGCTGAGCAATGCAATAAACTCTACGTGGATAACTATACCAGAATGGGGTAATAATATTTTAATGCACTGCTTGCAGAAAGCACGAGTTCAGTATTGTGTGGAGTCTGGGGGATTTACTGCGCGAAAAGCAGCCATTCCATCAAGTAAAGGTGTTACGACTTGTCCGAGGGGCATGTACCGACCCGTAGATTGGATGCGGAGAGGATGCGCATGCTGCTTCTATCTCAAGCTAGCGCTGAAATAGCACTTTTCTTTGTGCACTTCCACGGCTGGTTGGTAAATTTCCAATTCCCGGCAAGTTTTCCGCATTAGTCGCTTTTTACTTTAGTGCAAAGGTGCGTGTAAAGTCTGCATTTTTACTGCGACGGGCTCATGTTATTAGCAATTAGATAGGTTTCATTTACGTCTTTTCTCATGCAAATTCACAGAAGCTCTCCAGGCAAACCTGGAAAATGAACTGACATTACGAACCTGCGGATGGTCGCCAGCAGGTTAATGCGTCCAACCACAGGATCATTTAAAACGTCACTCAAACGTCGTGCCGAGTAAAAGAGGTTTATGCAAAGCGCATCACGTTTTCTGGGAAAAAGCAGACAGATAACTACAGGAACGAAAGCGAAGAAATTCACAAAGAAGCGTTTGCGCTAATGATGTTCATGGAAAGAGTACGACGGCGCCACATTGCTTGTACGCGTTTTTGCCTTGGAAAGTGAGGACATACGAACTGTCGGTGCCGTAGGCGTGGAAGTACTGCCACGCCAGCTCGTACCAGACAAATCGGTACGCGCACGGTAACACGACGGCTGCGCGGAACCCGCCGACGTGGAAGAGCTTAACGTCGAGTTTGGCCTTGCGAAAGCGCTCTGTCATGCTCGTCGAAGGCTCGTCGTCACTAAATCAACGAGTTTATAGTCGTATACGAGGAAAGACAATGAAAGGTTTTCCACTGCTTAACCTACGCAAAAAGTTCGGATATCGTCGTGGGACCCGCCTTGATGCTCTTCCACAGTCCTTGTACACGTTCGCCATCCTCGAATATGTGGCGTTTGACGAACGCCTTTACAATTTCGCTAGTAACGTTGAATGAGTCTACACTGCTGCCATTGTAGAAGACGACGTCAGACTTCAGTGGACCGGTGTACGAGTAGTAAACGACTGCGGAATAACTGTGACTAAAGCATCGCTAACGAGTACCTGGATCATCAGTCCCTAACATCACTACCGCCTACGAAAAAAGGCGTAGCTAACTGCAGAGTCAGAATCCTAACTACGTGTAACCCCCAGGTGTCAAAAATAGTACGCGTAAGCCGTTCCAAAAGCGTTCTTTTAGCACGTGAGACATGGTATTATCCTCCTAAAAATACTTGGCCAAAATACGTCGAGACGTTTGATCTTGCCGTACTCCTTAAACTGGCAGCTTGGTACGTATAAGGGTTTCATGCGCATCGTGAATGCTTCTTGCGATGGTCGAGCGCATAACATTACCTGAACCAGGTGTATTTTAGCTCGTTAACGATGTCGTGCGCGGTTTGATTGTAATCAGGGTCGGCCTTGTCATTTGGGTATGTCAGCGCGGCAGACTTAAGAGTCTTTTCAGCCATGTTCCTTGCCAAATTCGGCCACGATGATGTATCCTTAAAGAATGAGTTGTGTTGCGTAAATTGGTACGACGGGCGGCATAAAATGAATTCGTCTTGGTTAAGTAGTGAAACCTGCAAAATGCATAGAGCTTTTTTGCCCGCGCCTGTCTCTCTCATACTCTTTGCGAACGGTCGTGAACTCAATCCTCTCCTAACCATGTCTGCTAAACAAAGCGCTTTTTGGACAACCGGTAGACGTGCCTGGCCTGGCAGGCTTGTGCAGACTATGTGCGTGCCTAGACGTACGAATCATAGTGATCGCGTGAATGCACATTGAATGCAAAAAGTTGTTAAAATGGTTTTAAACCAACCAGCAAAAAGTTACAAAGTTATTGGGTCGTCAAAAAAGATTTTGTGGAATCCCAGCCAGCTTCGCTTCGCATCACGATTTATTTGACGGGCTTTGTTTGCTCGCAAATAAGTATGACCACAAGCGCAGGGCGATCGGCAAAAAGTCATAAGCTGGCGTGCAATGATGTTTGCTTTAGATGCGCATGCATCCGGTCATGCATACCAAACGATACCGCATGCAGGAAGATTCAGACGGCATGAAACGCTGAGTGCAAGCATGCACTTAGCGCCTCCGTATGCAGAAGGCATGCAGCATGCTTGTACCAAGCGGTCGACTGTGACGACGCATATAAAGTAGGAAGCATGCATGCTTGGCACGCTTGAACTCTGGCCTATGCTTGTCTCCTAGCCCATAAGCGCTACATCGAAATTCCGAAAATTAGAAGAATGCCTGGTAAAGGTAAATTTTTCTGGTAAAGTTTTGTTCGCAAATGGAAGCATGAGTTTAAAACCAAGCGAATACGGCGAAACGTACTATTTCCTGTTGGCTCAGCGCGAAACCATCGGCTATCGATCGCACGATTCGGACTGCGTCTGGGATGAAACCGTCGTCGTTCTCACGAAGCGCTGAGCAGAACGCAATGAAGTTGAACTAGGCACCGTCCGTATGGCTCGTGTTTCATCTTTACACTCACGGCGAGGAAAACGTTGCGCTTTGCGTACATTGCCAGCTGGTTTAAGGTACTTTCGTTGTTCGACAAGCGTGCAATTCGCCCGTTTACACATTCGTTTGTCGCATTTCTGGAAGAAAAAAAAGCGCAAATGTATACAGCGACCTCACTCCATTTCAAGAACTTACGGTGCTCTCCATTTGTACTCTTTGTCACTGTCAAAGTATGTGTTGTTGAAGGAGCACCCACTGGCATAGGGAATGCTGCAGTTGGAACCGAAGATCGACCCATAAATCTGAATGGTAAACAATGTACGACTGGACTGTTGAGGCTACAACCGCATAGTTGCTGCCATTCGCGTTTTATACTAGCTCGTATCGGGATGCGCTTCGCGCGCCGGCGACGAAAGCCTGTGCAGGACAGTCCATACCGTACCCGCGTGCCTTTACTAAAAAGAGACCCTTGGGTTCCGAGTTTCATTCATTGTGTGTGACTGCATACGCTGTGTCATCCCACCTTGGGCAGGCTGTGTCGCACTGGGCAAGCTTCCTGCGCTGGCCGGCTCTACTGTGCGGAACCGACTGTGGTGTACCTGACAGGCTGGGCCTTACCGGGCCACACTGATGTGCCTAACCGATGATGCCTGATCGGCATAAGAGTAACTGGAGGCGCCGGATCGGTCGGCTTATTGCATCGCGGGTGAGGCGGAACAACAAAGCGGACCTAGCATTCTATTCAGCGTATGCGAGATAAACCCCCGAGGACGCTTAATTTCGGCCCGAGACTTAGGGAAAAGACAAAAACTCAAAATCATTGCAGCTGCCCCTATACAGAACTTCCGCAAGCCATTATTTTTTGTATGGTCAAAAAATTGTGACGAAAATGCACTATGAAATGCACACTTTAGTGAAGTAGGTTTTCTGCCATCGACGTAGTTTGGGTTGGAATTCATCTTAATAAGGAATTTCCTCCACTCTCAGAGGGGCATAAAATCCAAAGCGCCCCTTTACGCCACATTTTGGTACTTTGACACAAGTTCCAGGGCGTAGCCGCTACCTCAACAGCCTACATTTCCCAAAAATAATGTCAGACCTGCAGCATGCACAACGTCGGGTCGTATTCTGCGGGCCGTGTACACTGCCAGAGCGTAGTATTCGAATCAGCGGCTGTCTCCTCAACGTCTTCGATGTCAAGTTCCAGGCCAAGGTATCGACTGTCCAGCGCGAGATGTGCGTTCTAGTCAACGAGAACGATTTAGGTGGGAATGCAAAACTGACAACCTCCATGAACGTCAGAACCTCTGTGCCGACTCCGTCGAAAACTGAACCATTTAAGGCCCGCAACGAGCCGAGGGGCTTTACTGGAATGTCACTCGAAGAGCTCCATGGCAGAGCCATATACAGGGGATACATCAATGTTTTCCTTTCAGCCGGCTGAAACGAAAACTTAAGTTTACTACATCAGAGGTGCGTAGAGGACGCCGACCTCCATCTCGTAGATCTCACTCGAAAGAAAAATCGCCACGTTAGCAGCCTTGGTCGCCAGTTCATCCGATTTGTCGGCGATTTTTAGCAGCCCCGCAACGTTGTCCAAGTCGTAGTCCCACTTCTGATCCGGGTAATACTTCGTAAAGAGTTCATTGAACAACGCCACGTAGTCGCCTACTATTGTTTGGCCTAGGTGTCTTCGGAAGTAAGTACAAATCCTACTAGGCCTACCTTTCTCCTGTATTGACGTAGATGAAAAGAGCAGACCTCGATGGAGCACGAAGAGAAGCAGAAGCATCGTTACCCCTCCCATCGGTGTACATACACGTATTGACGCTACAAGACCAAGCACCGTGCGGCGTGCCTTGCAGGAATTCGTTAAGCTTTTTGCGTGGATATTAGAATGCGCTGCGGACGGGGGCTCCTTCGAGTCGGCTAGTATCGACTATTCTAATACGCTATGCGACTGAGAGCGTGTAAAAGTTTGAAAGCGAGTATGTCGCTTATAACTTGCAACCTCGACTTACTCCTAACTTACAAGAACATCGTCGAAGTAACTTCGCCAGTCTACCTCTTAGACGGTGGGCATAATCTTGAGGGTTGACTGCGGCAACTGTCTGAGCCGTCAAGTGAATAAGCTCCCGAAGTGCACAAACAACGATGTGTCAAAACGTCGACGAACGGGGCTCTGTTTAACTATCCCCACCTTGAATTTCACGACCAGCCAAGGGGTGCCCCTTTAATCCTCGAATTCTAGGTACGGCCCCGTCCCCGAGCTGCCCAAATAATGAAGGGACGCGAAAACTGGTACGCCTTGTTGGTAACTCCACCTGAGCTTTTCAAGGTTAAGGGGCAACAGCTTCTCGAACTCCAAGAGGTCACGCCCGATTTCATAATTGTAAGCGACAATGTTGGATGTCCTCATCGTTATTTAAACATCATTCATCCAGCTCAAATTCTGACACTGCCCTTCTCGTATACGAATCGATCACAGACCAGTTGTCGATTTGTGGCTCGACGAGGGAATTCCATCGGGAAACCAAAAGAGAAACCACATCCCTGACGTGTCGCTAAATCGCCAGTGAATTCTTCTGCGGCAACTTGTGCTCCATCAGCCCTTCAGAGTCGGTCTGACCTCTTCGGCGTTCTTTTGCGCTTCTACCCAAGGGCGGTGGGAGGGGGCGGGGGACCAAGGCAAATTTTTTTATTTCAGAAAATTGTGATATTTTGACACTTTTTGCTCAAATTTCCGATTAATTTTGTGAAATAAGAGTGAAAATCGCGTTGGCGGCGCCTGCGGCGGGCTCTTTTAGGTAAAAATGCTCTAAAAGCACCTTTTAAGCGTCAATTTTTCCAAGGGAGGGGGGGGGCGGATTTTCCAAGATTTTACTCGATTTTCCAATGATCTTTTGATAGCTAGACCAAAAATTCGCTCTGGTGTTTATTTTTTCGCGCTTCACGCTTCGACCGTGTCTACGTCGTCGCTCGGCCGTCGGGCGTTGTGCGCAACGACGGCTACCAGGAGCGTATGAAGGCGATGCGCGTCGGCGTGCTCACCTGCGAGTACGAGTATGACACGCATGGAGCCTACACATACGGTTCCCAGGAATATCTAGGAGATCCTCTAGTGACGTCAGAGCTTACGTATGGGGATCATTTTCAGGCACCGTCTCCAGAGAACATTTAGGCGTCGCTTCAGGAAAATTCGAACCGTTAATTCCAGGCAGATCTTAGATATCCCCCGCCAAGTATAATTTCCAGGGTCTTTCCAGGAAAAATTCATATGGGAAGAAATTGCTGCGCAGTCTGGTTCCGCTTCAGCGTCCTGCCGGTGGACCCGAAGATGTCCGTTGGGGATCAGAGCCAGCTCGCTCGGCCTAAGTAGGCTCGCCGTCTGAGAAGGCCGCATAACGGGTTCTACGAGTTTTCTGTCCGCCCGCTGCGAAATAAATGTCTGTTAAAGCTGATATAGACCAAACACAGGCAACCGATCCGGACCAGGGTCCCGGCCTCGCGGCTCGAATGAACTTCTCTGTCCGTGGGCAGGTTAATCAATATGCTTTGGATAGGGTTGTGCGCAGTCTCTTTTCAACTTGTATTTTGTTTCGTTTTGCAGTAGGTAGTTGCTGAGGCAAAATTCAGTTTCGTTTATGTTTTCGGACCGCCGATAGGCGCCGCTAAAGACATTTTCTACTACTACTGTCCCCATTTTCATAAAAGTTGCTTGGTTTCGCACTTGCGCTGGTATATTTATTGTGCTAGTCCATCAGGTTTGCCAGCTCAGCCACTAGAGGGTGGATCAGTTGCATTCGCAGCTTTTCGTTTTTTTCAGATGTAGCGTTGACACTTAATTATGCACGTGTTAATGTGCTGTACATGCCAGTGCAAGTGCGCTTCGGCGCATGCAGAAGTCGCTCGGGGACCAGGACACAGTGCCAGAGTTCTCGACGTTTCCACTAGGCTCAGCCTTTTTGTAAAGTGCGCCGCTTTTTTCCTTTCCTGTCCTTTCTTTTCCTTTTTTCTATTAGAAGAAAACATGGAAGGTTTTAGGTTTCGAAGGATTATCCGCCATGCGCCCGTTCATGGCGCACATTCGTTCACGAATTTACTTCTGTTGGGCAAACGACGATTGCGCTATACTTATCTCTACTAGTCCGACTGGTTCTTCGCGCGCTTGTGCCTTTCTACGACGAGGAAGTCGGCGCGTTGCTTGACGGAGGACGAACGCATCGCAAGAGCCATGGCGTCGCTGAACCAGATGATTTCCGGCCGTTCAACCGCCGCAATGTGGCGAAAGACAGTCGACTCTTCATTGCAGTTGTCGCGTCGGAAAGGCAGGGATACTACTTGACGTCAGTAGTCGCTGGATTGGGACAGGTCTACTCGGTAACGGCTCCTTCTGCGAGGTAAGCAACAGGCTGAGTCGGCCCATGTAGCGTCATCACATCAGCGCTGTTTCATGTGCACCATAATTTCGCCTAGCTGTGAATAAACAAAAAGCTATGAGCATTTAAATTTCGAAATTCTGCGAACGTTGATGACCCGAAAATATAAGAGCTCAACCGGAAGATCTGTTAGAGAAAACATTGGTGGCTGAGCGGGACCATCAGGTCCCGCACAATCGGAGCGGGACCTGATGGAATATCTTTAGACTCTAAGTGAATGGACCTAAAACTAGCCTTGTTTCGGTAGATCCATAGGGCTTAAGCAAACAGATGTGGAAAGCCCCGTCTAATCGCGTATTTTTCAGGGCACACGTTGACGAATCCGCCCATCCATCGATCGCGATCCGTAACACTGCGGATGGACACTTCGAGGAGCTGAGACTCCTCGAGACGAAGCTGGAGGTCATCGAGATCGACCGCGACGGGCGTCTCAGTGGGGCTGACTACGACGAGTGGCTCCGCAAGGAAGCTGATGACTACTGGAAATGCCTCAACGTGGCAAAAGTCAGCGTCAGCACGCGTCGGGCACGTCAAAGATCACATCCTCAACGAATCTGCTTCTACAGCCGGTTCAACTGACGCGAACGCCGTCGCGCACATCGGACGGCTCAGCTCTAAGCGGCAGAAAATGCGTATACCTTCGGAGGACTGGCGAATAAGTTTTCGGAAGTTCACAATGCGTCTGTAACGGTTCTACTTCGACAGACATATATCAATATCAAATTCGACAGACGTACATATCAAATGAATGTGCTCATTAGTTGGTTGTATTAGTCATTGTCATATGTTAAGATTGTGCTTTATTCTAGTCGGATTAGCGGGTTGGAACTGCATTGCAAATGCTAGACGTGTGCAAACATTAAAGTCCTTGTTCCATTACGAATTGCAAAGCCATCACTCGATGCGGGCACCTCACGCACGTTTCATGTAAAGGGTCTGTCCAGAAATTACGTAATGCTAACAAAGCACTTGTTGGACCCCCCCCCCTTACCCCCTGGTTAACAGTTGTTAACAGAGGCCCGACACCCCTATGTTAACATTACAAAATCTAATATTGTTCAGTGGCGTTTATTCATCGTCTTCCTGCTCATTTTTTCGTTTGATAGCATGGCTTGAAAGAAAATTAGAAGCAGGGCAAGGTCATAAAATGGCCCGCCGGAGGCAATACCAACGAAATTTTAGGGTTAAAATTGCTCATTCCGAGCGAAATTCGCTTGTCGCCGCCTGCGGCGGGCATGTTTTCACCGCCTGCTGTTAACGTTAATACCCCCTTGACTCCCCTCCCCCTTGTTAATAATGGTTAACAAATCGCTGCCCCCTCCCTCCCCCTGTTAGGCTAACATAATTTCTGAACAGCACCAAAGGCTCAGGTGGAAAAGCTTGTATGTTTTTGCCTAGTTTTATGTGTTTCTAGGAGTAACGTACGCGACCCGGATGATGTGCAAGTCTGAAGTTTTTGAACAGTTTCGGAAAATTTACTGGTACCAGAACTCCGCGAGTGGTCACCGTTGTCGAGGTCGAAATGGCGAACTTCGACATATCGAATGGCGATCGAAGTCGGAGTTGGGGCGGACACGGTACATGGGTGACGGATGTCTAAAGATGGCTTATACAGTGCGATCTGCCGCAAATTCCGCTAAAATGAAGCCACTAAAACGAAAGTGGGGCAAAGTCGAGGTCGGAAACATTTCGGTTCTCTTTCACCGGTGACCGGAAGCAAACTTCTAACATGGAAAAAGCGTACCAACAGGTGTAGCCATTCGTAGAAGCCTGAATCGATCAAGGCGAACGAGGCACAGCTCAGGGAACTCTCGGGGAAGGCATTTGTGGAACTTGCTTTTTCCACCGCTACTTTTATAAACTGGACAAGGAAGGCCTTTCGACACTTCGGACCAATATTGTGGCCTTCAAGAGCAACACGCGCAGCTGGCAGGAATACTTCCGAGGCGCAGCAATCATAAAATGCGCATATGGCTCCTCGTCTTGTAGGAGCTGGGCTGGACCTACTTCCACGCTACGTCCGAGTGCGACTTTTGCGTCAAAGTTGGCGGAGAAGACTACCATCAGTGAATGCAGATCGTTTTGTTCGGTAAAAAATGGTACATATCTGTTCTTCCCTCATAATTCGCATGACAATCTTACCGAATAATAATCATACAAGAGACGCTATTGCTATGTACGAAGGGGTGCACTGCTTATGGGGAGGGCAATATCGCTTAGTGCCCTTTGACATAGGCCACAGTGTATTCCCAACACAGCGCCCCAGTAAGCAATTGGTGTCGCCCTAATTGAAGATTGGTGTCGCCCTAAAGCTCTCCCTTTTCCATAATACACCAATGCCCAGTACGTATAGGCTCCATTTTGGTACGCATTGCTTTGTGGCCTTTCTTCCCAAGCATATAGGTAGGCGGGAGGCGAGAGACCAGCCCTACCGTGTCTGAAAATATGTTCGCAGAATGTTGCTCATTTCGGCAGTTTAAAGCAACCTACCTAGTAGGTGTTCGATCCTACCCTTCAGCCTTCGACCACTGTGGAGCAGGTGACTTCCAACATATGATGCCTGGTGCTATACATCTAGTAATGCATAGGGTAGGGATCGTCTACAAAACCAAACCAAACGAACTTTTGTTTAGTTTGGTTTTGTTTCAGTTTGGTTTTGAGTTTGGTTTTGTATAGGGATTTTCATAACCAAACCAAAGTAAATTTAGCAAAACCAAACTACCAGTTGTTGTAAGTAGCAGCATTCCTGCAACTGAACAGTTGCCCTTTGTCTCCCATCATTCGTGCTTATTGCTTAGTCTTTTCGGGTGCTAATTGCCGGCCAGGTTCCTTCACTTTACTCGTCTACGATCTGTAAGATAAGCCTTCCCTTTGGCGAGAAAGATTTCCCACCCAGTGCACGCTTTCATTTGCAAACATTGATTCAATTTTGCAAAAGTCAGATAGGTTTTGCAAACGTACAGTTTTGCATAGCTTGGTTTTGCATTAGCTGCTTGCAAAACGGAAAACAAAACAAAAGTACGCCTTTGTTTTGCTATTTTCACTTTTGTTTTGTTATTTTAAGTTTTGTTTTGTTTCCACTTTGGTTTGGTTTACTTTGGTTTGGTTTCAGTTTGGTTTTGAGTTTGGCTTTGTATAGGTCCAGCCGACCCCTAATCTACAGCTAGGTATCTATGCAGGAGCACAACGCAAAGTTTTTGTTAGTCAACTGTACGATTGACCTTTGTATGTGAGACACAAATTTGCTGTTCTTTGACACTATGTGCGTGTAACGTACGTCCGACCAGCACGGATTCCTTCTAAAGCGTGCATACCTCGCATTCTCGCGGTGTCGGATTGCTTTACCGACCGCTGCCAGGTCCCGGTTTGGTCATGAAGATCTTGTTACTTGCAGCCATTAATATTCATACACTTAGCCGAACGCTGTACGACTTTTCGAAGCAAGTCAGCTCACTGGTCGTGAGTAGGCTTGATGTTAACGGCCCGAGCAAGAAATGAACCTAAGGCGGCACATTCGCAGACCTGGGACGTTTCTCATGCTCGGACAACCATCCCGCGGAGTTTACCCGTTTTAAGCTGGTGTCCTTTGAGACATAACAGCCGAAGGGGAACGTTTGAAAGCGGTTTCTGCGACATTCAAATCAAACTGCCTTTTCGCGCAAGCTGGGCGACGTAACCAGTTTTCTATGCAAATTTACGGCTTTGCTAAAGAGCATCCGAAAAAGTTTAGGTACCCTTCTTGAACATGGCTCGACCTGCGAGAACCTCTGTGCTTCAAGTACAAGGTTTAGGTTTAGGGCGTCTTTTTCATCAAAGAAACAAGGCTATGGTGTGTTGGAATTCCACCTGAAATTCTGCCGCTACGGCGCCGGTTAATTGTTTGATTGTATGCACGAGCGAACGGAGGGTCTCTGGGAGGCGGCGCTTGCGTCCTTCTGCGAAAGTCAGTATCATGCGGAATGCTTTAGTCGGCCTCCTCGTTTTCGGTGAATAGGCAGCCATGTCGATCAAGTCCAAGCACCGAGTTTGCGGAAAATGCATGTATGCATTCGCTATCTTTCTTGCACTCATAAGTCCAAATTTCTGCGAGAAGGACCTCGATATCAGCGGCGGTAAGTTGGCGGATTTCTTCGAGCATTTAATGCCGGTTCCCTTTGAATTGATCTTCCACTAATATGGATGTCCTAAAGTTTTGCTCCCTTTTTGGGGTATTGGAAAGTGAAAACCTCCCTCTGATTCTCTCCCCCAGTTGTTCCACCTTAATAAAGCGAGTGAAATATGGCTTCTCACTGTTCGTGTCAACAAGGTTAAAGATGTGACCGGTCGAACTTTCTGCGAAGCCCCGTGAGCGTCGATCAACCCATCTACTGACCTGACCCCAGGACGGGGAGGGTAGCCCTTGTGTATGAAAATATTGGCAGCCAATTGGCAGCCAATAACGTTTGTTTCGATATGTGCGCGTTAACTAATTGCACCCTCAGTTCCCGAATATAACAGGCATAGTCCCTTCTCCGTAATACGAGCCTGGCTCCTCACTGTCCACGACAATGGTTAGAGAACCACAAGAATGACGTCCTAAGTACCTATCGTATCACGTTTAGCTGATGGCTACTTTCCGAACAACTACATTCAAGCTTTCTTGATCGACGGTGGAAATTCTACGGCAAAGCTTCTTGACATTGCGCAAACAGGTACAGCGCGAACCTGGATGCTATGCAACTTCTACTTTAGCTTACGTTTATACTCCGGGTGATGATAACTTTTACTACAACCTGCTCGACTACGTCCACATCTTCTACAAAGTCGCCTTTGCCAATGAAACGTTGGTAAATCTGGTTTGAGTGAATGAGTTAGGACTAGAGGATTACGAATGAACTTGGTTTACACCCAGTTTGCCAGTTCTTTGGAAGCCCATTTCGGAAGGAAATGGATCCACTCTGAGGCGCCCGAATTGACGGATTCGATTTTGGACGAAGCTTCGCCTGGCGTTGATGGTGTGCAGTTGACGAGCAGCGGCATCGATGCTTTATTGATTTTCACTGTTTTCGACCATTTTCTTTACTGAAGTGTCGTTTTTAAGGGCATTTTAGGGCCATTGAAGCTTAATTATGCATAATTAGGCATAAAGTGGACATACTGGACAAAATACGCAATGATATGGCCAAATTTTGGAATATTTTGATCGGTCTTGGCACAAATTTCCCTAATTTTCGGACCTTCGGCCAGAAATTTTCAATTTTAAAATAACCTCCNGGGGGGGGGTCCAAAAATCGCTTTGTGAGGATCACATATTTTCTGGACAGTCGCATACCTGTTATCGGTTATGACAACTCTTGAGTTGCAAATAGATGATTTCCTACTTCAGACCGACTACAACGGTCGTCCCGTGAGCCTGCCCAAAAGAGCTGCTATCACCCGCCGTCTTATAAGTCTGCAAGTAGGATATGACGGCTTACCCGCCGATTTCCGCAAGTCAATGGGTATGCGCTGTGGCACGTTCCCACGAGGATGCTTCGCGATGCCTGCATCGCTGGCCAAAGCCTCTGAGGTTTGTGAATCACTTAAATCCCGTCGAGGAAAAGCATTTGTAGGACCTGAATGGATTCCTAGACAGTTTCTACTCGCAACTCGTCGAAGCATTCAAACAAGCGGCATCCAAACTGGACCAGGGGCAGTACTCTGAAGACCAACAGAGTGTATGCACTCAGGAAAACATTGCCCGAATTTGGTGTGAAGTAGAGGTAAATTGTTAAACATTATAGGACTAAAACTACAAGCAAATGCTGAAGCCGTTTTTGGAAGTTCTCGCAGAGGACAATGGGCCAAGGCCTTCCTTCGCAAATGCACGCCCATATATAGACAAGGATGACGTATAGATAACAAACTTTTCCGCTTCAGTTTTTAGAATATTTTGACATAAACCACGTAGTGATGGGCTAACGCTTTGTCAGCGAAACTACCTGTGCATTAGACTGGCAACCTACTTGTTATCCAGCAAACTGCAGGAAACTAAATCATACGAACTCTTTTACACAGAACAAGGTATAGATAGGCGTAACGTGTTTCGATTGTAGAGTCTTCAGTCGATGATGGGCGACGAGTGCGGCATTGCAAACACGTCCGATTGTTCGCCGTCACGGTAACGCTATCTTGACCTAACTTCTGTATCGGATCACCGTACATTCGTAAATTCGGCGAAACCAAAAACTCTTAGCTTCTAATTTTTTTCTACCACTGCGCATTGAGGGCGCCCTTGTGTATCTGGCAGGAAATCGACGTCGACGACTTCGACAACATAGCGTTCACCGTACGCACTCGTCTCTTGCATTTGCTTATGGCGAACACCTTTTGCGGACACCGGTGGGACGATCGATGGAAGGCGATGCCGCCAAAGCTGCTCTCCATTGCTAAAGGCTTCCTCAGTGCGGAACAAAATGTAAGCAGCTGAATGAGTAGACGGACAAATTCCGGCCAGGCCTTGTGCCACGTCACCTGTTTTGTTGTTACGGTCTTTCCGTTCAACATCATCAGAATTTTAGCGTAGTTTTCAAGCAATCTAGGAAAATCACCGCAACAAAGCCGTCGTTCTTTTCGGAAAGCTCTACGTTATGCAGTCTAACGCTTACGTAACAAACGTAACATACCGTCTTTCTTCGTATATAGCCCCACCTCGAATATAGCCCCAGCCGCAAGGTTCTAGATACCCATCTGGGGTATGCGACCTTCAAATCTAAGGCCATATTTGGATAGATAACGATAAAATAAGAATTTTAGAACAGTGGGCGAGTCTTATTGATGACAAATAAAATTAGAAATAATTTTTAAAATTTATTATTTTCTGAAAAAATACCTTACGAAAAATATAGCCCCAGGGGCTGTATTCAAAGAAATACCGTAACCCTGGGATGAAAAATTACGATGACACTGAAGTCGCTCACCGACCGACCTATTGACGGTTTAGAAATCACTCGGTATGCTTAGCGCGAGACAGGAGATAGATGCTTGGTTGGGAAAGATTCCCGGCATCGTAGGACATGCCGCGTTGGTGGCAAGTCTGCCCGAAGGATATCCACAGTCAAACGCCCTTGTCAGCAATTATACGCGCCTGGCGAAGCAAATCGTTCAGGACCTCTCTGATGGTTGGGATGATTACGCCACTAAACACAACCTTTCGCATCCGTTGGACGAAGACTGGGCAAAGTAAGTGCTAGACTTTGCAAGCCGAGCCGAGATGTCGAGCCATTTTGCCGAGTTTTACGGCTCGACACTCGGCTCGGGGGAGTCAGCTCGGCCCGGCTCGGAATAGCCGAAAAACGGCCCCGTTATCCGAGCCGAGTTTCGGACTGTTTTAGGTACAACTTTTAGCGGTTTCGGCCATTGGCGAAATCCACCAAAACATGGCCGATTTTTTTGGCAAATTCCTGCCGGAAAAGTCTGCACCGCAAATAGTGAAACCTTATGCCGAGGTCAGGTCCAGCCTTGACTAGTGAAGCTGCATGTTCATCAAAATCGCATTCACCAATCATCGTACTTCGCATCGTCGTCGTAATTTCATGTTTAGCGTATTTTGCGAATCGTTCGGATCATTCGTCTTTTTCCCCTGCCAGGAGTCCGACTATGCCGTACCCGCAAAAGCGGCTGCAGTTAACGGAGAGTCGTCTAAAAAGAATACTTTGGTCCTCTTTGACCGACGACCAGACGCAAATATTCTACTATGGAAGCGTCGGATCGCCTGCAGCGACTCGGAGAAGTATGAGTGGATAAAGGACAACAAACAGCGGCTCGTGAAAGCTCTCGGGTAGGGCATTATGCATTCCTTTCCGATTTCGGACTGTTTTCCAAATTGGGATGTCTGTTCGTTCCTTCATGTAACGCTGCGGATCTTTGATGCAACTCACGCCCTCTTTAGTTTCTAACTTTAAGTGTGAATATCATATTGGTTCTAATATAAGACGACGTCTTCTATTTTTCGATGGCCAAATTTTCGAGGTTTTCGTGAAAGCCATAAAGGGTCCCCCTATGGATTTAGCAAATTTTTTCGAAATTTGACTGACAAAAAGTTCTCGTCTAGAATGAATAGTTATGGCCTAAAACGTATTCTAAACATGTCTCTGTGACAAGTCAACTTTGAAAATTTTGGTGCTCGTCTTCTATTAGGGCTCGTCTTCTCTTAGAGCTCGTCTTATATTACAACCAACACGGTAATGACCGTTTTTCCTGCTCCATTCGCATGCTCGCTTTATGGGTATTGTGAAAGTTTGGTGGGGACGAAGACTTTCTGTTGCTGCAATTTTGCGTCGTAAACTCGGTGGAAATAGGCCACTGTGGAGATAGTTCTATGCCTTCGCGCCTTGATGTTTGGAGATCGTTAAGAAATGTGGTTGTAAACCGCCTTGTGAACCATTCATATTTCATTGAGGCAGGCTCGGCACGCAGGCTCGCAGCTTCCATCTCAGTTTTTAAAGCAGCTATTATGTATTACATGCATATCCATCCGCCACGTTCTGCTAAGCGCTTTTAGGAAATGGAGGAAGGAAGACGTGTCGACACTTCAGACCAACGTTATGACCTTTAAGAGCAACTCGCGCGGTTGGCAGCAATGCTTCCGAGGCGTAGCAATCGTAAAGTGCGCCTATCGATTCGTCTGGTATGAGCTGGGCTGGACGTACTTCCACGCCACATCCGACTGCGAATTCTGCATCAAAGATGGCGACGAAGACTACCACCATTGCTTGCAAATCGTCTTTCTTGGATAGACACGGAAACGCGTGTTCGATACTACTCGAGTAAAGGGTGTCATGTGTTATACGGTTGAGGGTGTCACTCTTCTAGGCTCAACACGGGCTCACGATCCTATAGAGACTAGGGACATTTGCGATACATTTTTGTTTGCTTATTGTGCCGTTAGCTCGTAACGGACCGTCGACTGGAAAACACGAAAGTCCTACCATCGGACATACTCGAGCTTCGAATGACAAGCAAAATTCAGGTATTTCAGGCAGCTATTTTTACCCGCCGCTAGGCGCCGCCAGAGACGATTTCGTTCATTTTTCTTAAATTGTTCACCAAAAACCGCATAGTACCGCCTGCCGTGGTCAAGCGAAAAACGCTTCCAAACATGTACCCTGTTGACAGCGTCTGACTTATAACAGGGAAATTTTGGCTTTCAGAAAAAATTTCAAATTTTCAATTTTCAGGCGATTTTCCGTTTCAGGTTTCAGTATTCAGGTTTCAAAAATTGGTTCAGACGCAGCCTAGATGACTACCGAGGAACGTTTGGGGACTGCTCAATTGCAGACCAGAACGACTGCAGAGTAAGGCTGGGCTCGAAACGCAGTCTGTTATGTAGTTAAGACGGTAGCATCATAACATGGGCATCTAGTGCATTCGAAGCTCTATGCTAGCATGCCTGCGTGCGTTGTAGAGACGAATTGCCATCAATTCGATCGATATTTGCTATTAAAACATCGTAAACTACGCAGCCGGATGGGACTCAAATGGCGGGGGTTGTAGTAGAATAGCGAGAAGGAGTAACCCCACGTGGCCCTTCTCCACGGTCAGGTCAATGTAGCCTGAAACGAAAAACGCAAGAGCTCAATGGAAAAATGCTAATCGAAAAGCTGCCAAGTATGGGCCGACGTTCGGATTCGGAAATTCGTCTTTTTGAGGTCGGTGTCCGGATTCGGAATTAGTTCGACACCGGAGGCGGCTGTGTACGGCGATTCCGAACTGAATCCAGTCTGAAATATGGATGTCGGATTCGGCGAAAACCCTAATGCTTTCGCATTCAATGCACGAGAATGCGAAAGCAAAGTAGCTACCAACTGCACTATAGCTTTCACGATACGTTTAAGCTGTATTCATTGAACCAACTCGCTTCCCGCAAGTAAATCGAAGCAGTAAAAGGTCTTAGACAGTCGGTCAGGGACTAAGAGAGGTTAGTGGACACCCACTAGCACTAAGGAAGCAGATAAACAATTCCGACATTCGCTGTCCGTCAAAGAGCGCCAGAATGCTGCGAAAACGTGACTTCGCCTTGTTTAAAGCCTGCTGGACAACTCTGACTTGTTTTCGTTCGTTCCTAACGTTGCCCAAAGCCGGCAGCTCTTTGAGAGACGTAACGTTGCGTTGTCCGGTCAGATAAAGCGACGCATGGCACGCATCCAGTGCGTCCAAACAAAAACTCTTGCGTTCAATGCGGCGCAGTCTGCGCTGCATTGAGCGCAAGTGTTTAGCGCGCCCGATGCCTCAGGTTTCTGGGAGTCTCGGTAAGTTTCAGGGCGCATTCCTCGCGCTGAGCACAGATTAGCAACGAGAACCTTGAGTGTATCCTAGAGGTCGATGCTGTGTATGATTAGGGCTCCATTTAGGCCTATAGACGCCAATTATTGGTTATTGTCGGAACATACGCCGTCCGGTTAAGGTTGCATATCCGCGTAGATCGATCCTGCAGACGACTCTGTTTTCGAGTTGCTAGCTATCAAGGCGCTAAAATCATTCACATTAGTTTAAAGCCGTCTTTACTTGGCTCTTAGCTAGCTGTCCAGTCAGCGTCATCAATTGCACATTTCTCCATCCTTTACCGACTAGAGAATGATTGCACAATTACGAACAAGTGCCAGGTTTCCTCCTTCAACAACTGCACGACTACGTCATGAGTAGCTGACAGACACTCAAGCTAACGACCAGCCCCTTTTCCTGGTCTCCGCCACTTGCTTGCATACCCCAAGAAACCATGCGTCATTCGCGTCGATTCCCCATAAGCGTTCAGAACGCCAAGCCATGGAGCAGCATCAATACCAATACGTGCCAAGGAAATGATTCCAGTAAAACGCATTTGACAGGGAAAAACCTACATAAGGGGGGAGAGTTACATCGTTAAACAAGCAGCGAAAACACTTGTACAGGTCCGAGCATGAATGAGCATGTACCCAGCTGTTAAAGGAGAAACCTCATCAATTTTATGGCTTGCGAGGCCAGGAAACTCATGTTTAGTTCGAAAGTAACACGTGCGCAAGGAATACGAGCCGGTTCAGACCAGGTTAGTTTGCTGATTGCCTAACACGTAACCCTTCTGAATTTCAGAAACATTCGCCGAGCCTCGGTCCAGCGGTCTCCGACGACGTCATCTTAGCAAGCGTGGACGAAAGCTTTCGCGGCGTACTGAGCCGGGAGCAGCCTGATTCGGCCAAAATTTTCCAGGGTCCAACCTAAGACCCTAGAGGTGCTATACAGAAAATTTCATTTCGGTGCGCTTCCTTACCGCCGAGTACCACCGAAGATCCTGGAGTGCTGCAGTCCCAGGGTGAACACACAAACTTCTAGTGGTTCCCAGTGGGTGGCTGATAGCAACGGGCCCTACCTGCCTGGCAAACGTCCTCCGTGGCCTTCGCAAGGGCCTAGAGGCGCTGTTTGGTGGTTCTTGGCTGTCGTAATTATGCCAGCCAAGAACCACGAGCGATCCTGAAGTACCGCTGCTTCACGTGAACGCACAGAAATCTGGTGGTCCCGGTCGATGTGGGGACGCAGTCGGAAGGTACCGGAAGGTCCCTACGCGGACGGCCGAACGGCGAGGCACGACGAGCACTCTGCAAATTTTGAGGAAAACTAGGAATGGAGTTCTCCTTACACCTAGCGCGCATAGCGTAAGCCAAGAACTAGTCACCAGTCATGGTATGATGGGATGACATGATGGCATCGTTCGTTGACCGTCGTCAGGCATGCTAAGCGCTACGTTTCATGTAAACTAGAGTCCAACCAGACGACCGTACGCGATGAGTCAATAACGCGGACCTTGGTCCAAAGCTAATCGGCACGTAAACCTGTTTTACGGTGGTCATTGTAGCAGAAGAAGCCTTCATCATCATTTGCGCGACGCAGCGCCGCTTCGCTGGAATAAGGATAAATCACACTTGCTTCTAGCACGCTGATGTCTTTTCCACTTGGTAATGCGGCGGAGACCACGGAAGTCAACAATCATAACGCTGTGCATACAAGGTAGACTAAGGGTAACCAATCAAATTATACAATAACGTCACGTGATGATGAGAAAGTCGCCGGGGAATGTCCTTACGAACCTGACGGTTCGCAGGAGTCTCAAATTGCTTGCGGCGTGCTCTTCGTGAAACCAGCGCAGTCAGCGTATTTCTGCCGTAATCGGTTGGCATGCGCCGTTGAGGTACGGATGACGATTTCCTTGTGAAATCGCTCGGTTTATGTTTACCGTCGTCGTGCAGCGAAGCCCCGTTAACCCATTTTGATGTTAGTTTTCCAACCAGGTCTACGGTT
Source organism: Aphelenchus avenae (assembly GCA_020875895.1). Taxonomy (NCBI): domain Eukaryota; kingdom Metazoa; phylum Nematoda; class Chromadorea; order Rhabditida; family Aphelenchidae; genus Aphelenchus; species Aphelenchus avenae. The sequence continues at coordinate 47,977 of JNEY01000532.1, read as the reverse complement.
TCCCTTTCGTTAGTCATTCTGCTTCGCCCGCAGCTAACTTGAAAATAGCCTTTCCTCAAAGTTGCCTCTTTAATGACCGCTTTTAAAACGGCATGGAACGTGCTAGTCATGAGCTAGGAAAGGGGTAGGGAGGGAATGCGCTGAAGGTCTATAATACTTGAGGACAGATTTCGCTGGCAAAAGCTTTGTAAACGAGCGTCTCTTTACTGAGGGGCATCAAAGATTTATGTGCAGTATTTTCGGTTTCGGAAGTTCTTACTTCTGCTTTGCGTCCGTTGCGGTTGAACGGAGATTAGTGCCACGTCGCCATACCGGCGAGCTCACATGCTTGTCATTCCATCCGTCAGGTGAGGGCCACATTCTCGCCTTTCCCAATCATCATTCCGTATGGCCACGTATGGGCCAACAGCCCATACGTGGCCGTCATGTGGCTGTTAGCGCTGCATAAATTAGTCTCTACCTACGCTTCTGCCGGCATTGCACAAACAACCATGGAATTCAGTAAAACAACGGACTAAACGAGAAAATAGCGCCGATTCAATTTCTAGGAAGACTTAAGGCTTTACGGAAGTTTCTCCGCGCATTCGCCGGAATGAAAAAGACCTGTAGAGCAACAGAACTTTCAGTGATGAAGATCAATGCGACTGTCTTCGCTAGCAGACTTGGGCATTAGTGCGCTGCCTCGGCTTCCAGACCTGTTTTCGGCCATTCCCGGCAGACCGACTGACTGTGGGTTCTAATCTTAAGAGCTAATAAGCCACTAATCATCCTCTGTACCACCAATCGTTGCTACGTGGCTCATCGTCGTTCTTACCAGGCACGCGTCATCGTCACTTAGTTCGCATTCGAGTAGTGGCACTTTTTTGCGTACAAATCACCCTAGCGTGTTTATGCCTTTTCCTCTCTGGTCGTACTGCAAGCGGCCGCAAGGGCAAGGACCAGCAACTTGGCTTCCGCAGAATACTTAACATGTAGGAAGGGCCCGTCTGGGCTAAAAAACAACGATACGCATGCATTACTTAAGCGACTTAAGCGGTGGTGTTGTCTAACCCATTGCGCAAGTAACTCGTAGCAGTAAAAGGCCTTAGACAGTCGGTCANCAAGAGACTCAAACATGGCAGGGGTCCGTGCGGGGTGGGGTGGGGATGCCGTCGACAAGACGGACTCCTCCTACGTCTACGTTCGCTGCAAACTCGATGGCAACAAAGAGGCCGTGTTAGACCGTTATAACAATTAACAAGCTAGGGATCAGGGACCTCTGGACCTCGTCAGTGCTTGGGTGGTCCGCCTCCCCCTGCCATGCTCGAAGAGACCAACTAAGCATTACACATTTTTATAGGTTTAAGAATAGCCTTCTAGATACGTGCACTCGCCACTTCAGCACTTGACAGAGCGTCGTCATCCTCGAATAGTCGCTACATCCCCATCCAAACAATCTGAGGTTCCCAGTCAACCATTGCAACTCGATTCCTTTAAACAGCCGGAAAGGACGAAAGAGACCACGTGGCCTGTGGACAGTGTTGCTGATTTTCCACTCATCTTTTCCCAGAATGTCCATTTCCCACTAGCTATTTTTGGTATCATTTCCATTTCCACAATTTCCGCCATTCATTTCCTACTGAACCGATTTAATGGGTTAAATGACGTCTCCGACAGTTAAACACAGCTTCAAACACGCAAAGCAACTAGCAAGAGAGGTGGTATATCAGCTGGTCATCCAGGAGACTCTCCTGAGTGCGCTTCTACTTGCCAACAACAGCCATGCCGGCGTGGCTGAAGCATCGTTCAATTGAGGCCGAAGTGGCAGGCGCAGCGAGGTATTTAAGAGCAACCGGGTGTACTTTCGGGTACTTCACTGATCCTTCTGAACGCCACCATTCGAGAGGTTCTATAGCGCGGAAGTCTTGGTAGAGCACGTCGTTGATGTACTCATTTGCCTCCGTAAGCGATCCGCCTCTGTGTCCCGGAGTCCTGGCAAAGGGCAAATTGTGCAGAGCATAGCATCCGGAACCTTGTTGAAGTATCCCCGCACTGCTGACGAACGAGTGGTCGTGACTGAAATACGTCAAATTACACTGAATCGGCTACTAGCAAGCGTTAGTTGACGGAGAACATACGGAAAATTACACATGCTGGAAATGAATGAAAATTCGGTTTTCGAAATTTCCATTTCCATTCATTTCCCAGTACCGAATTTTGCCAAAATTTTCATTTCGATTTCCCACTAGCAACCCTGGGAGGGGGCCCAACATCCGGGCCCCGGCCCCGGGCCCCCGGGCCCCCACTGCCCCCAGCGGATTGTCGATTCTGGGCCCCGGCCCGGCCCCGGCCCCGGGACCCCGGCCCCCTGGGCCCCCAAGTTTCTCGGCCTGAATAAGGCATGAATTGTGAATAGGGACTAAAATAGTTCATGAGAACGGGCCGAACATGACCAGTGTGGCCTGTTTTTAGCGGATTTTGGTCAATTTCTGGCTATTTTGAGTCAAAAATGATCTTTTTTCTCGATGTCAGGGCAGGATCGGGCCCCGGCCCGGCCCCAGCCCCCGGCCCCAGGCCCCGGCCAGCAGAAGGCTCTGAAAGTGGGCCCCGGCCCCCTCCCAGGGTTGCCCACTAGCGATTTTCGTAGCATTTCCATTTCCACAATTTCCATTTCCATTTCTAGCAACCCTGCTTGTGGAACAGTTCTGGCTTGATTTTGCTGTTTTCTGCGTACCGAATCATATCGTCGCCGACGAAAAGAGCCTTAGTCGGGCTGCATGTAACGTTTAGGAATCAGATGAACAATTTTGACATTTGTCGTTCTGACGGACTGATGGCTAATTCGTCACGTCGCAACGGCACAGTCACTTTCGTTTCCTCGCTAAGGCCAACACAAAAAACTGCCCCTAATAGTCGCTTGTGCTTTCCTTAGCAAGTGGTAAATAAGCCAGAACTGATGACGTGGAACTACGTATGAGCCTGTGGGCAATGCTAACTTGGTTGGCTGTTTTCGAGGGCTTCACTATACCACCGATATCCGCGGTCGATACCTATTCTATGATGTACCGGCAAGTTATTCTGTGCAAGAGTGCCGTAAAGAAAGTGTGCGATGCTCTCGGAACACTTACTGACTCACCCTACGCCTATGTGAGCTGACACGTAATCAGGGATATGAAAGCACGTGATCATTTACGCGCCAAGATCACCAAAAAATTACGGTCATATGACCAAAAAATGCAACTGCGAGAAGGCGTCAATGGCACCTCACCTAAAAGTCTCACCTGCCACCTAAAATAGGCAAGAACGAAGGAGTAAAATCTTTCGGACCGATTCCGATTTAAAAAAATGACCGATTCGACGCTCATTCTCGTGCCGATTCTCCTATCTTTGGTCCTTGTAATGACCTCAGGCTAACATCGCAGACACAGCGGGTGCCTACGCCATTATTTGACGAGTTCTGTTGACCGACCGGGGTCCAAGCTCACCTCTACTCGGTCCGAAGCGAGCACGCTAACAAGAACGAGATGTAGTCGAGCACGTCAGAATGCGGACAACCATCATGTCGCTGTACCCAGTGGCGTATCGAGGATCCGAATTTAGGGTGGGCCAAAATCCTGACCACCTAAAAATCTCCCTGGGTCCACCCTTACCTAATAATTTAGGATCCTGGCCAAGGGTCGCTACGCCACTGGCTGTACCAGTGCTTTTCTCGAACCTTTGCCTGTTTACGTTCTCTTCCACTAATATTTTCCGCTAGCTTTTTTCTACACTTGACGTCAGGTAGCTTTCCGGATATCTTATGCTGCATTCACTGTACTCGTCTTAGCCTTTTCTGTTGCCCTCCAAAAGATTTACTTTACCAGGCTACCACAACGTCGATTGCAAGCTGAGGAATCGTCGAGAATCAAAAGCAACGCTGATTTATGATAATCCATGGGTGACATCGAGAAATTTTTGAGGAATATTGATGAGAACACGCCAAAAACGGTGGCCACCGTGCGTTTCGAAGATGGCTGGTATGTCAAACACGTGTCGATCGCAAGACTAGCGTTTCGTGCGACGTGGCATTAGACACATTCGAGCTGACATTGGTGAAATATCGGAGGAATGAATGGCACAGTTCGATAAGAACGAGAGCCTGCCGATTGCAGGAACATCAAGCGCAACGGACGAAGCGATTGCTCGTGAACATTTTGTAACTGCTTACTCGTCATAGACCTGAACAAGAGAGCTCAGGACATCGTAGTATGTAGCTCGTCCTACTAGCGTGCTTTAGGCATCCTTTCACTTAACACAGCTCAACCCCAACTTGGACTCTCCAGGTCGCGAGCCGATTCCGACCCGATTCGAACATTTAAAATCGTTCATTTTCGAAAAGACGATCGATGTTCGTGGCCCATTTCGACTAATTTAATACGTACCGACAAGGCTTACTGTGAAAGCGTCCAAGGCACATGTAAGGCGTCTTAAACGGTCCGAGTTAATGTTGCGATGCAAGAAAAAGAGCCTCTGCACGGTATATGCAGACATTTTAAACGCAGCTTGCGACCGAGCAAGCTATCGATAGGAATCGGTAAAGTCTGACGTTGTGGGCGATTATGGTTTTCTGCTACCTGTCTAAATAACCGACATCCGTTGCCGTACAGACGGGGATGCCGGTTCCATCAGCCTTGGTATAGACGGCAGTTGACCAGTTGACCGATAATAAAGAAAATTTGATCGCCGCTTTTCTTCACATTCGTCAAAATATTCGGTATTTTTGGAAAACCAGCCCATAATGGTCGAAAGTTATGCCTCAGAACATGGCCAAAGCGGCTGTTCCGGGCCGTACCCGTGCCGTGTTGACTCTCACAGTTCCGTGAAAAACGAGAAAGCGACGCGGCACGACAGCACGGGACGGCGGGGCCTACAATCCGAGACCGAAGGGATGCTCTAGTTTGGACCGTACGTGTGCAGCCGCGGTGGCTTGTGCTTTCGTAGTCTCGAAGTATCTGGCTGCCTATGCGGTTCGGAGGTCGCTAGACCGCGCTGTCTGCAAGGCCTGCGAATGAGCACCAAAGCAAAGAGGCTACCAATAAACGCCATGATCATCACTGGAGAAAGGGCTGGTGAAGGGCAACAATGGACCGGGGTCTCGTGCTGGCGGCAGGCGCCGGGCGGACGATTAACCGAAAAAGCGGACGATTTTCCCTAGCCTGATACGGTGACATATTCTTGGGGTACTTTCTAGCAAAAGTTGTCCCATTCACTTTTGTTTAGGTAGTGAAACATTCTCAGTGAAAAAGATACCCACATGAAAACGTCGATAACGGTAAAGAATGGCGTAACGCTTGTACGAACGTTTTATTGCCGTATCAAGTGACTGCAAGATGTCTACGGAACACAATCGCCGTACGCCGTATTTACCCATCCGTCGTACCGTACACTGTGCCGTACTGACCCCTCCCGTACTTCACGCCCTGCCGTACTGACCTCTTCCGTACCGTACACCGTGCCATACTGACCCCTTCCGTAACCTACTACCATACCATAAATACGGCACGGTACGGCGCCTCATATGACGCGCCGTTCCGTTTTGATATCCGTTCCGTTCCGTTTGCCCGTCGGGAGAAAGGAACGGTGGACATAAGAATGTCGGTTTAGGTTCCGTTTCGTTCTGTTTTGGCACACGGCGCGCCAGGTGTTTCCTAAGTTGCTAAGTAAGTAAGGCACAGTTGCCTTGCTGGGAAATAAGTCGCTTTGCATTGTTTTTTTTTACTGAAAGACACCACTAAGCATGAGAAGTTCCCTTGGAGTTTGGTACCTAGGTGTACCTATGTTATAACACAGCGATGCCTCTTTGACGAGCGTCTACGTGAGTTATACTGCTAGTGTTTTGGCTCTCACTTGTTTTACGTCAGCGTTTACTGCGCACATTCTAATGCCACGTCGCCTTCGTCGGTGGTCTTCGATCTTCCCATGCTCGTCATGCCATTCGATCACGCGAAAAGCGCAATGCTCGTCGTTTACCAATCGTTATTGCATTAAAATTCATTAGCTGTCGGCTCGTATGGCTGTTTTACGGCGGTTTGTGTCGCATAAATTTAGCCTTGCTAATCCACGCTGCCAAGTCTTGCACAAGGTTACGAAGCCTGAGAGTTGAGTATTAGCCGCAGAACAGCTAAACTAAGTCAGCAGAATGACAATACAGCAGAAGTCTCAATGCCCTGCAACCGATACATATCCGTGGGACGCTACTCGGTCACTCAACCGGTTGCGCATGCCTTTTTGGGAAAGCATTTGTCCCAACGACACTCTATTAGACCACTGTTTCCGATGAAGTGGGTTTTTGGGTGAGTGAAGTGAAGTGAAAATGAAGTAAGGCCGACTTCACTTCAGTTCATTCACTTCACTTCTCTTCAGTGAACGTTCAACTTCACCGGGAAATTAACACTGGTGAGGTGGATCTTTGCGGGAGTGAAGTGAAGTGTAAATGAAGTAAGGTCAACTTCGGTTCACTTCACTTCATTTTTCTTCGCTGAACTTAGCACTTCACCGAAAAGTGCTATAGACGTATGACGACATTTGATCGCAACTAATAAAGCGGAGACCTGGGAACAACTCAAAAAGCTGAAATAACTCGCTGTCTTCAGGGTCGTCGTCATATGTGCTTGGCGTAGTCATCGGACTTCGAAGTCCAGTTAGCGGACTTTCTAGTTGACAAATCGGTTCCAACGTACTCGCTAGCACCTGCAAGTCTTCAGCGGTAGCGTGCGACGCGTAAGAAACGTTTGTGTCCTAAGCGGACCAAAGTGTTACCACCGAGTAATGGCCAAGCGGTCAGAAGTACAACGGTTGTCAAAACATGGGTAGGCTGTTAAAAAAGAAGTTGTTTTGCACTTATTTGGCGGTGTAAAGGTTTTTTTCTTGTAGCAGTATTTTTCGATCCGTTAAAAAGTTTCAGACCTATTGTTAAGGCACGGAGGGACCTCATTCGGACCTGTGCCGGGAAACTTTTCAGCCGCAGCGTGGACGCTTACTCCGCCATAGGTGCATTGTTGCTTTCCGAACTTCGGCTTGCTTTTTTATGTGACGGACCTAATTAGGCGGCCACGTCTGACTAGCCTCGTAGTCCATGGGTACTACAGCTACCACGTTTTGAGTGCGCAAGGTACCGCTAATGTTTTCGCCAGTAATTTTTGGGGTCACACTAATTTCATGCGAAAAGTGCCATTGTTTTCCAGTGTACCACTAACACTGCGGCCACAAATGCTTTGCGGCCGCAATGGCCGCAAATGCGCCGCAGCAAAAAAGGTGGCCACAATGACGCAAGCATCGCAATGCGGTGTTGTTGCGGTGGCGGATTTTCCGGAAAGGGTACCCACCACTGTTTCCGATGAAGTGGGTTGTTGGGTGAATGAAGTGAAGTGAAGATGAAGTAAGGTCAAGTTCACTACACTTCAGTTCACTTCATTTCACACTTCACTTCACTTTTCTTCACTGAACTTTTCACTTCACCGGATAATTAGCACTGATGAAGCGTTTGCGGGTGAGTGAAGTGAAGTGAAAATGAAGTTAGGTCGACTTCACTTCACTTCAGTTCACTTTTCTTCACTGAACTTTGTACTTCACCGAAACAGTGGTGGCCACAACAGAGTGCGGGTTAGCGGCATTGCGGCGTTCCGGAGTGCGATGCCGAAAGGCAATGTGACCGTAGTGAAAGGGCGTACGACAAATTCCCCATATACTCAGCAAGCTGTTTGTTCGCGTTTACATGAGCGGACGGCGTTTGTGGACTTGTCTGCATGATGACGTGGCCGAGACGGCCACCAAACGCGACGAAGCACGCAGCGCTGGAGAAAATGCAGCATAGGTAAGCACACTTGAGTGCCTACAGGCAACGTTCGGACAGGCGGTGGACGAAGCGTTATCATTTTCTTACCGATGCGTCACTAGCCATTAGTGAAACAGGAATCGACGAAATCTCAGTTAGCTAGTCGGGAGACAGAAACATTCCATGTACTAAACAATCGGAAATCTCATTTTTTTCGAACGGACAGCCCAACCCGACCAAGGCCATCTTGTGGAAGCACCCAGTAGCTCCGAAGTCTTCTTTCTCATTGCGGTACGCTTTCTGCTGAATATGGGCCGCCATTCCAAGGGTAAGGACCTCGATATCGTACTGGCGCGGCTCGGTCGCCGTCTCGAAGAGCTGAAACCGAGGTTAAGGCGTCCTTATACTCAGCCATGTGTAACGGGCGCTCCACTCGACGCTCTCGCCCGTCCCGCAGGCCTTGGTTTAAGGCCAGGTCGAACCGGGCCAATTCGTTAGGTTATACTGAGTGGTCCTGTAACGATCGCACGAGAGCAAACGTTGGCAAAGTTTTGGAATCCGGCTCTCTGGCCGGCATGGAATTTTCCGCGAGTATCGATTTCGGTCTCGAAGGCCAAGGGGCTTAGCCCGCAGACCCCTTTTCGGTGTTCCGAAAATAGTGCCGGTCAAGCTTGTGTAGAAAACACGTTTCCTGATTCTGCCGTTCACCACAAATATTTGCAGTATAGCTTTTGGAAGCCGTTCGACCCGGTTACGTCCTTGACCGTCTTACTCGTACCTCTGTCAAAAACAAATCTTTGGGCATTTGAACTAGACTTTTTCTTATCGCCGGACCCGGTCCAAACTTCAGTCCTGGATCCAACGTTTTCAAAGGCTATGTGAATTTATGTTCGTCATTAAGCGTGGAAATAAAAAATTCTGACACCGACCGCGGTAGATGGCAAAGCGCTTCAATCATCCTCGTCGCACATGCGCTTAATCTTTACGCAGCAGTCATGGTGTTTCTCAAATTCCGTAATGATCTCTAGCCGCTCCGAAGTCGTCTCGTTGTGATACACTCCCTGCTGGATGCCATGCGCCATGCCATAGCAGATCTCGACCTCGTATTGCCGTGGCTCTGTCGCCCTCTCGAAAAGCTGAAACCGAAGTTGTCCAGCTTCAAAGAATCCTGAGCAGTCCATACAACGTCGGTTCATCATTCTCCGTCCTAGATCCTTGATGCTGCACTGTCCTAGTACCTACCTCCTTTAGCGCAGCGACGAGAGGAAACAGTTCGTCGTGATCCGGGCGCCAGTATAAAGATAACGGCTCCGTCCACGTGTTGCAGCGATGAAGCCACTCGTGGACGTCCGGGAGACCTCGAGCATCGTTAACCGGGAGTGCGAGCCGTCGGCAGTGCTGGACGGCGGCGTAGGACATGATCGAGTCCTGCATAAGGACGTGGGCCTCGTCCCAACTGTGCAGCTCCTGACAGAGCAGCAATTCACTGAATGCACGCTCGCAGACCGCCGGCGACTCGAAGGCAACGGGCGTGTTGGAGCTGGCGTTCGTCCACGCTCCGCGCAGTGGCAGGAGAACGTCCAGAAGGAGCTCGTCAAGTGTGCAGTGCGGGCCGAACCTAAATGGCTCGTCCTTTAGTCAGGTCACAAGCAGGGGGGAATTGCTGCACTAGGGGTCGGCATCCGAACCGGTCAGGGGGGAAAGCGACTGGAATAGGGTCGTATTTAGCGGGGGTGGGGCCCTTTGGTAACGAAAAACTTTTAAAAAATTGGTAAAAAATTAAGATAAAATATGTCTAAAATAGTTAATGAAGACTAAACATACCATTTTTAACGTCATTTTAGTGATTCGAACGCCATTTTGGGCTCATTTTGACTGGTTTTAGGGGTCCACCCCCTGCTTCCGACCTGAAATCCTGCCTACGGCCCAGGACTGGAAACGCAACTCAATAACGGACAAGACGAGAATAGTCATAAAGGGGCTGTCCAGAAAGTCTGTAAGCATTACAAGGAGGCGATTGTTGGTCGGACCCTGTTTAAAAATACACTATAGACCTAATGCGAAAAGTGTTTACAGGAAGGGGGAAGCGTAAAAAAAGGCTATGTAATTTTACAACATGAACTAAGTAAAAAGAAATAATCCTAGGTGTCTGGCAGACTAGTCCGCTGATCATGCAGCCATTCCCGCGGCCGCTGACGATTTTACAGGAGCGAACGTCGACTAGCTGCACCTTATCGAGGTCATCACGCGAGAGATTCCGGAGGATGTCGGCGTAGACTTCGGCAGCGAGCATCCTGCAGGATGACTCTAAATGTGCGCATCATTCGGTGGAGCAGGCTAGACGCGGCTCAAGCAAGCACGGACAGTCTTTGGAAACGCTTATGCCGTGTTTCCCCGAATACCCGGTAACTTCCGCTCCCAAAGTTTTCCGTCGCAGGGTGCATGAACTTCAACAGTAATGTCACATTTAGGTGTATAGCGATAACTAAGAATTTCCTGTGGGAGAGGACTAGCGTCAAACAGAAAAATAAACTTTTTTAAAATTTAAATTTTTCCGAAACTGAGGTTACGAACAATAACTCCCCAAGGGAGTTCGCCGAGGACATACGGTATAAGTCATGAAACCCGACCAGAAACTTGCGACACAGGGTGCAGTTGTCGTCATCAAGTCAGTGGACAAAAACATGCTGTTCCTCGCGTCCACCAATGCCGGCATGGAGCCACATGGATATGTCTCAGGAGTAATTTCCTTTGCGAAACCGTATACGAAGCAGGGAGTAGAACCCTCGCGCATGTTACAGTTCGTCCCAAGGCCTCCTCAGCGGTCGTCCGACGCCATCTTACGTCGACTGGCGTTTGCGCAGGCACGCGCGTAGCTAGTCCCCTTGCGCGTATGCCCCTCTCAAAGGTTGGCAAACGAAGGCTACACGTTGTTTGTGCCACCTTGTCCCGTCTCTGCCAAAATGCAGCGCACGGCTATTCGCTGCCTTTTCGCCCTGGTTCTTGCCGTAATTTGATGCAAATTCATGCAGAATTCCGTGAGAGAAACCTTCGTCACTTACAATTTTCTGTGACCCAAACAAGTGTGACCCAAATAACGGGTAACTCAAACGAACAAGGGCAAGCAGTGGGTAAGAAAATGACAAATTTTGTTAAAGTAAGCTTAACTTAAAAGTGGCATCCGCTGCGGACTAGGATCTGTGCGCAGACTCATTACCGAAGTGCACGCAACTTTCGGGATTGACCGGCGCGGCGTCCGCGACCACAGTTTATGAGGGCAATTCGAGCGGCGGCGCGTTGAACCGCTGCAGAATGAAGGAGCCATCCTTGCGTGGACTTCAAAGAACTCACCGCGGCTTAGCGGCGGACTGTCGCGATCGCGGTCGCGATCACTTGAAAATCACGTCATACAGAGATTTGGGGCAACCGGGGGCGCATCTTATGCTAATCATTCGTTGTTGACCCTCGTGCTCGAACTGCTTTTTGCGCACTTTCGTTAGGTACTCCACTGGGCAGGTTCCAGGGTCGTTGATGACACCGGCATGGACCTCGTTGCCTTACTCGTCGCGGGTATGCAACGAGGGGTAAGCACGCAGTCAAGTTTGAGGTATTTGAGGTCCAGTTCGGTTTACCAGATTACCGGTTCCGAAATACAAAATCAGGCCTATTAAAGATTGGAAGTGGCTTAAACGCTGTACTACCTTATACCGTGGCTGCCTCTTGTTCGAGTTTATCAATGGAAACCATGCTTCTCTGTCCTTTTGCACTTTTTTAGGATCTCGAATTTTTACACTTGTATCGGCTTAACGAATGAGTCTCACTACCCGACGGAATGTTAACCGCATCAGGTACTTCTCCTTTTAGCGTCCGTGATCGAGTGGGAGGCCGGCTGAAAAAATAAATCAGGAACTCAGTTCTGGAACATTTCCCTCACCTCGTTCCATCTATTGGTGTTGCCCGCCGAAATGGAATCCTCATCCATTGCTTCACCTTTTAGCATACCGCGATCAAGCGGGATCGCCGGATGCAAAATAAACCGAGAAATTTGTTCGGACGACGTGTAGATCGGAACGGAGATTGGCAAGGATGGGTCTCCAGGATACACCGTCGAACACTTTTTATTGAAATGAACGTGGATTAGGTAAAGCGAGCGGAAGGAAGCTACGGAAGGGCTAACGACAGGTAAGCCGGCTACTGTGTACTGGTCTTCTCGACATGAAGGTCACATCCGCACGGGTACGATCCGGCATCATTGTGATGAGGGTCTTCTCGTCCACCGATACGTAGCCGAGACCGTAGTGGAAAGTGAGCGGCGAAATTCGGTCGGCCACTAACATGCTCGGCTTCCCGCCTTTCTTCGACGTCTTTTCTTGGCGCTAGTGAGCCTCCATAAAGTAGACGCTATCTTTACGGCCGAATGGCAGCCGCACTCGCGAACCCAGCCGTCTTCTGCCGTTTGGTACCCCTGGAAAGGCAATAAATACGATACACGTTGTCTAAGGGAGGTAAGACGTCCTTCCCTCGCAAGACAGTTTTAGTCGGATTCGACTATGTCCCGTACATGCCGTGGAACTTGGCCGTCGGGAGGCCTGAAACCAGTGGATTTTGGCGTGTTTATACCCAATACAGCCCGCCGCAGGCGCCGCCAAAAAGAGATTTTAGGCTTTTTTGGAATAAAATTCATCGAAAATTCAAGGCCTCAATGGCTTTTCCGTCCCACATATCAAGNCTTACCTCGCCGGGCCGAACGCCCGGGGGGGGGGGGGCGCCCTCCGCCCCCCCCCAATTTACTCCACTGCCTGAAACTAATACCGTACCTTGACACCCTCAGATCATTCCATTTTTCGTACTCGACGCATTTAGCTGACTGCAATAGTAGGGCGATAAAGTCACCAATTTCTCTCTAACCGTTCGACAGCAGGATGGACAAAATTAGTGCAAAGATTTTACCCACATCCTTCCGCAACAAGTCTAGTAACCCTGTCCGGAATGTTTTTAAAACGTTCACATCGCAAATTTAGTGCATTCGAAGCATAGTTAGGATCCCTGCTTCGCAGAGACGAATTGCCATTAAATTCAACCGATGGGTCTTTATACACTAAGGGACTCGTTTCATGTCAGTCGCCAAAAGTTTTGCTAACCGGCCAAGTTTGATATCATTCGCTAGCCCATAAAAAGATGCGGAAAACTGAGAAGTGACAGTCGATCCGGTTTGCTATGCAAAAAGTTATGGTCATTCAAGCTTTGAAAACTAGCGTCCTGCTTCCATGCGATAGCGAGCGGTATGCAAGCATTCGCATAGCGGTGAGGAACGAGATATTTTTGTCCGGATCTGCCTCCAAAAGCATAGGGCTTTCTTGCATTAACAATACGAAAATAGTGTCCGTTTTTGCAAACAATTATATTTAGGGGTCTGGGGTCTAGCGAGCCCGCTATCGCATGCGACAGAGCGGACTAGAAAGAGACACTGCACCAAATATGGGCTCTGGCGGTTTTTTGGTGCATGGGAAAGCCGAAAATAGCGTTCGTTCTTGCATGCGAGGTGTCTTCATGGGGAGCGTTGTGGAGTTCAGAGGTTACCTACTTACATGCTATACCGAGCCTGCTATCTCATGCGCCCTGATATCGGACTTTTGGGGTTTCGTTTATGGAGAACACACAAAATGCGTCTGTTCGAGCTCGACAAGTGGCGATTATGTACATGATATACCAATCTGGCTCACGTAACTCGTAAGTCATGTACTGGGTACAAGTAATCCCCGATAGCGGCGCCGGCTGTGCGAAGCGCAGCCCGGCCACTAGTTTGCTACTAAGGCATCTCGTTCACTGCTTGTCGCATGACCAATGTAAGTGCGTCGGCTAGGAAGCAATTTATTGAAGTGACGGTAAACTGAATCAACAGGCAACAGCTTCGCGATGGCTATCGTGCGGTAGTCGCATTCTCGGCGCATTGCTCACAGCCGCACGGGAACGATCCGGCCATCATTACAATGCCGGGTCCGCTTGTTCTTCTCGACGTAGTCAGGGCCGTAGTGATAGGTCAGCGGCTAAAAATAGATGCTGACAGTGGGCTGAGCCGTTTCTGTACACTCTCTGTGAGCTGACCTAGGGCTAAAAGTCCCAAGTTGTAGCGAACACCTACCTCACCCGGCTCCACAACTTTGTGCGTGAAAAGGGCGATGACCGGAAGGCGCACGTCGTGCGTGTCCGTGTAGACGGAATGGGACGTCATGTTCGGTCGGCAGGAGTGACTGAAGAAGCGACCGACGTTTCCACCAAACTTGCCGTCGATCACAAACATCCTCGGACTCATTGGCTGTCCGCTCCTCTTTGACGCACCATCCTTGCTATAGTCAACGTCCATCAGGTAGACGCTATCTTTACGGGCAGATGAGGCGGCAAGGCGCTCGCTGAGGTACGGAGCGGTGTAGTTGCTCACGTGTCTGCCGGGTGGTAGCCACACGCGCGACCGTACGGCCCAACCCTGCTCCGCAGTTTGATACACCTGGAAGGCAAGGAATTCTGTACACATTGCGTAACTAAGAAGCCTAAGAAACAGTGCCTTAATTCTATTGGATTTGTGTTCGGTACAATCGCTATTGCCCGAGAATTAGGCTAACTTCGAGAGGGAGAAAGGGAAATTCTCTGCGCGTTTTTCGGAAGGGGTAAGACGTTTGGTCGAGAATCGGGCCTACTTAGACCGGGTTTATGTCCTATACATGTACTATCACCCAAGAAACGAAGCTCACCTCGAGAGGGATATTCAGAGGATTCTGCGCGACGCGATTCACGCAGGTCTCGACGGGCTCCTGGGCGACATCGTGCTCTTCAGAAGGAGTTCCGGCGAAAACCTGCTTGCGGCGACAAGCGCATGTGTGGTTACACTCGCGGTTTTCGTCGTCATCGGTCGATTCGGGCTCCTTACGAATGCGACCGTCGTAGACTGCCGATTCCTGCTGACACTTGCACTTCGTGGCATCGAGACAGTTGTCTGAAAGTCGATTGAGAGTAGCACGGTAAGGTAAGCTTCGTGTTTAGCTAAACTTCGTAGATTCTAAAGAGCGTACAAAATAAATACGACAGAGCGTCTGGGAGCAAATGGCACTTTTTGGGCATGCTAGGGGTCTTACTGATAAAGAGGTCTCAACAACTGAGTAAAGACGGTACCTTGGCAGTCGCATCCCGAGCAGTCGTCACGATAGCCGTATTTGTCGGCGTCGTCCTTGCCTTTTCACCGGAGGACGGTTCTCTCGCGCATGTAGAAAAAACTGTGGTTTGCCAGCCGCATGTAACCGACGTCCGGCCACGGCTCGTCGTTAACGTTGTTAACGGCCCGGATGGGGACGATTTCCCGTTTGTTGGAAATATCGGTGTTAACAGTCCGACCAAGCCCGGTTACTTAGGTGTGGAATCACTATAGGTGTAGGTGTGGTGTAGGTGTGGAGACTGGAATAGGTGTAGGTGTGGAGACTGACGGAAATCACTTGAGAATGCCCCCTTGGCAGACGCGCGCCGTCAAGAGGCGAAGCCATGGCGCACTTCGAGTGGATGAGCCGTCGGCGTCAGTGTCTGCATTGACCCATTATTTGTGTTGAGCTCGTTTGAGTTGAACTCTGATTTTGAATTTGAATATTTTAGCTCCTCTTTTTTACGCCTTCTGCAGCGATGTCGAAACGTCAGGCTGAGGCCTTCGAGAAGAAGCTCGAGGAAGCAAAGAAGAACCGCGTTGAATTAGATCAGGAATGCTCGTCGTTACGAAGGGAGCTTGCAGCGCTGCGCAAGAAAGCCGCCACAGCCGAGGCAGCGAACGAACTGCATATCGAGCAGGCCGAGGAGAACCGATTTTTCCTGCTGGAGTGGTAAGTAGTGTCGAGTTCTGGTTACCGGGTCGCTTTACGCTACAAACCTTAAGAGCCTAAGACCTCACGAGATAAGACCTCGGTATACGTATACGAAAAAAAAGCCGCGCAGACAAAATACAACCAGTGAGATGAGAGTGTCGAGCATTGTGATCTAAGCCGAATCAGAAAGCACAAATGAAACGGGAATGAGGTTGCAGAACGCGTAGTCTGTTTCCTAAGGTGTACGCGTAACTGGTTTTCAGCCAGAAGGACGTACGACAATGGCGCATGCGAGCCGGACACCAGTCAGGGATCATTGAGGGGCTGGAGTCGGAGACTCGGGAGCTCAAATCGCACAACGAGAAGCTCAGATCTGCGTACAGGAAGCTCAACTCCGACTACGAACGACTTCGGCAATGCGGAGCTGAAGTGGTTGGATTGATGACCGGCTGCCCCATCCAGGGTGGTGATCCAGGAGAAAGTAAGTGGTTTACTTTTGATGCCCGAAATTACTTGGTAAGATTCATGGGGCAGTACGCGATTAAACATAATCTTAGGGCGCCAACGGGTAATCCAAAAGATGAAAATACGGGGTTCCAATCCTAACGTTCAGTAGCTGACGTCCACCTTTCAGTCAAGGAGGAGATGCCGGATGACAACATGCTGGAGCAGAAGAACGGGCTGGATGTGCAGGATAGCGAGTCCAAGGAGGAGCAGTACGAATCTATGGAGGACGAAGGCGAGCCGGCGAAAGAAGAGAACGATGGAGAGAATGAGCACGAGCAGATGCAGTACGCTCACGAGCAGAAGGAGAACGCCTTCGTGTTCGATAATCGAAAGGTTCGATTTTGCATCAGGCCCGACTAACTCTCGGATTGGCGCATTGCTCCGTCCACACTGGTAATAGTTACATTTTCAGACTATCGACCTTGCTAAACGCCGCGCAGGAGCCATCCCTAATCTTTGACGCTTCTCTAAGCTTGAGGTATGGTCTGATTTTGTGCACGGACACGGCATGCTCAAGCATACTTAGACACTGATTCTGCGTTCCAATCGTCTCAAAAGCATCAGCGACGGACTGCCGAGGACGTTGGTGAGCCTGCACCTTTCGAACAACAAAATCGAGGAGGTCAAAGGACTGGATGCACTGGTCAATCTCGAGGACCTCTACCTGAGTGACAATCGGCTGAGAAAGATCGAAGGTAAGGAAATGGACGTTTCTGCTACTAGTACTATCCTCCGTGGACCGTGACATGACGGACGGTCCACCGATTGGACGCGTCACGTGATCACGTCACGGCATGAACTGTGCCATTGTGGGTAAAGATCGGCAAACCCCACAAGTACCGTACAGCCGTACCGATAGTACGGTACGGTACGGGCCGTAATAAGGTACGGTACGGCTCGTGCACGGCCCGTACTCGATACAAAATGCCAGGAAACACAATCCGTACAGTACTGCCGTACTGGACTCCCGATCCGTACCGTACAGCCGTACCGATAGTACGGCAGTACGGTACGGTGCGGGCCGTAACAGGGTACGGGTGCCGATCTTTAATTGTGGGTGACCTACCCCGTGACGTGAATAACGACACGGATCGCGTCACGAACGACCAACTCTAGCTGTATCCATTCATTCTTTTAGGTCTCACCAATCTCGTCAAGCTTAAATTCCTCACCTTGAACGACAACAGGATTTCGAGTATCGAAGGCCTCGACAGCCTGCGTGACCTGCGGCACCTCGATCTCAGCAACAACAAGATACGCAAAATCCAGAATACGCAACACCTGACTAAACTCGTAACCCTCATCATTTCGGTAAATACGCAGAACAATTCAGCTCCATTTGATTAATTTGCCTCTCTAGAACAATCCCATAAGGAAGCTGGAGAACTTGGGCACGCTTACCCGTCTGACGACGCTTTGGATGAATGAGATGGCGTTAGAGTCCTTCAACGGCATCCAGAAGCTGGTACAGAAAATTTGCGCGTATTCGACTCTTGCTGCGTGCTTTGTAGGTGAACTTGACGACTGTTCATGCCAATGAAAATGCGATCACAACCCTTGGCCAATTGGGAAAGCTGCGCTGCTTGAAGTTGCTATCGGTAAGCGTTGCTTGGCGACATACGTTAACGGCACATTTTTTTGGCTAAAACCTCTAGCTGAATTTACCGATTACATTGCACTCATGGCAAACGAACCTGTTCGATTCGCCTTAGCCAAAAAACGTCGTACGTCTGCAGGGGGGAATGCAAAACCATGTATCATTTACACTTTGTCTCGAAATTGTCGATTCCCACGACTTTTCTCGCTGCATTTACCATCCGGTACTTCCGGCTTCGGAATTCCGACGATTTTCAGTAAAGGGCGCTTTAAAATTCAGGATAAGGTCAAGACCGCTACGAGATAACGCTTTGATTTACACTATCGAGGATCAGTTTCCTGGTTCAGGTAAAGGACAACAGGATCTCCGATTGGTCTGAAGTCGAGAAGTTGGCCAATCTGCCCTCGCTGAAGACCGTCGCGCTCACGGGCAACCCGATCCAGACGCAGGACCCGGCCAACTTTTGTGCCAAAATGCTGCGTGCCGTCCCTTAGCTGACAAATGACCAACCGCTCAACTCTACAACGCTTTAATGTCATTCCGCGCTTTAAGTCTAATAAAGTGAACGATCAAAGAAGCGCAACGATACTTGCGTCCGCCCGCCGTACGTAGTACGCCTTCGATATGCGCTAACAGTTCTGGTATTTGTTAGGAACAGAAGTCTCTCGATAACGGTACGACTTCAGTACCCTCAAGAGTCATTCGAGCAGCGTAACAACGGCTTGCTCGCGGTGTGTCTAAAATGACATGTGTCTAAGGTAGGCATGGGGACACGCGGACTGTGGACATCGACGCGCGTAAGATGCGAAAATGTGCCTTAGACGATCGGTTTGTCACAGAGGTCCGGCCCGGTTTGGCGGGTGAACGCCCCGTTTTGGCCAGTATTTCTCTTATTGCGACAAATGCACTGGTGCCTGCACCTCTGTCAGGACAAGAAGTCCTGGTAGGACTGTCTAGTATATGTCGTCGGAAAATACATTTATAGAATGTGTAAATAGAAACTCTGCAATTAGAAAGACAGTCGAGACATGGAGTAATTGCGAGGAGCGTCGATGGCAGTGATCCGCATGGCAGTAGTCGGTCGTGTGTGTTGAGCACGAGGAACTTCGTCTCCTGAAAGATTAAACATTTTCCTACAAAGCAGTCAACAGGCGATTGCATAATTCATTTTTTGAATCTTTTCATTAAAAAAATTTAGCGCAAATTTAAGTTCCAACAGAAAATATTCTGGGTTGGAAAAATTGTTAATTATAGTGAAGTAACAAAATATTTTAATTTCAAAATCTAGGGACATTTTTTCTTCAATTCAACGTAAAAAATCATCTCATTCAGAAAAATGTTGCGAATTTATTACCGGCTTCAATTCATACTAATTCCCTTGGCGGACCGTACCTACTATAATTGCCGGTAGGCGTAGCAGCTGACGGACTGCTTCGTCTCCTGGCAGTAGAGCTCCGTATTCGTCACGTAGGAGAAGTCGTTCGAGGAGCAGATCACATCAAAGCGACCACCGAACTTGGCCTCTGCTGCCAGCTGGATCAGTCGCTTGGAGGAGTTGAGGTCATCGTCGAGGTTCTGAAGAAGAGCGCGGATTTGTGCGGTAGCTCATTAATGGCTTACCTCCGTGATAATTGCCCTTAGCTCCTCACTGTTGCACTCGGTGTCGTTGGTAAGCTTCAGCTTGGAGACTGGGAGCGGGTCATTGCTCTCGGAGACGGTAGCGGTGGAGCCGCTGGAGGAGGCGGAGGATGAGGACGAGGTGGTATTCTTCGACTGCTCGTCCTGTAAATTCGGTTCTCCACGATGCTCCTCGGGCAACTCCCTTCACGCTTACCCCTTCTTCCACGACCTCTTCGACTTTGTTACCGGCTGCCACCGCGACTGGGCCACCTTGGTATGCGTCTCCGCCGCCGCCACCACCACCACCACCACTGGAGGCGTACGATGGTGCCGGAGCAGCGGGCACTTGCGCTTGGTAGGAAGCTGGCGCCTGGTAGGAGGCTGGTGGCGGTGGCGGTGGAGGAGGTGGAGGTGGTGGAGGAGGTGGAGCGGCGCCAATCGGTTGCTGTTGGATGTAGCTGCCACTAGCGGCGCCATAAGATGGCTAAAAAGTATGTATGTACAGTACAGTATGTGGGTGGCAAGAAGGAAGGAAGTACTGTAATGTAGCTATAAGTTGCTGGAACTTGTACTGTAATTTGTTACAGCGCTAGGTAGGTAGGAAGGGGTTGATGGCCGACGGGCACGAAGTTTAATGTAACTATGGGGACGGCAAGGTTACGGTAACTACACGGACCACATCAAAAGTTACAGTCAAATTGGTCTTCAGTGGTTTACCACGACATATACAGCCAAAGCCCTAAATGAAATTTTACTGTAACTGAGACATACTAAACTTTACTGTAAGAACAGCCAGAAAGCCACGGTAACATAGCTGTTAACAGTACAGTAACTTCGGTGCTCACCTGCGCAGCACTGTATCCGCCGCCACCGCCGCCACCACCACTGCATCCGGATCCGCCGCTAATGCCACCGACGTATCCGCCGCCACCACCTCCGCATCCGGAACCACCGGTCGCATAACCGCCACCGCTCGAGTAACCAGTGGAGTAGCCTCCGTAGCCGCCACTATAGCCGCCGCCATAGCCACCACCGTAGCCGCCGCCATAACCGCCGCCGCACGACTGTGGTATGCAAGGTGTAGCTAAATACATAAGTGGCGGAAGTGAACAAAAAATTCATTGTGTGAAATGTGGAATCTTACGTGGCGGACATGCCGGCGCAATTGCTGGTGCACATGCTGGCGCAGGTGCGCATGAGCATCCACCACCGCCGCCAAGACCGAAGCCGAGACCGTGAGCGGTGCTCAACCCGAGGGCCAATAATGCCACCACTTTTATCATCTGCAACAAATGCGATTGTCAAACAATCGCGGGGTTAGATTAAAATCAAATACGCACGCAACGCGGAACGGTTTGATTGAGAAAGGATGTGGGCTCCGGACTCATGAATGCGAAATCAATCCGTGTCAAACCGCAATTAGTGCGAGTGAAAGGACGCGCACTTTCGGCATGAGAGAAAAAGGAGAAAGCATGAAGGAGCAATAGTAATTGTCAAAAAGGTGAATTTGATCGTTTGATCTGATGTAGTGTCAAATGCGGCAAGAATGAGCAGGGTAGGGAAGGAAATACTAGGACTTCCCGCGGGCTACTTCCACGTTTCCAAAATAATGCCTAGGACCGTAGGGAAAAGTCCCCGTCCCGGAAACTACCTAGTTGCATATTTCTCCGTTCAACAAGCACTAGGGCAAAGTTCAAACATCCAAAGCTCTAAGGCAGCCATATAATTACACTTCCCGACAAGTATGAGTCCGGCAAACGCTTCCCTAGGGAAGGTTTAACGAGCTCTTAACAACACGATTTCCCGTCATCTCCTTGAGATAAACTGACGTCTTCGGAAGCCATAAAAAGCTCTCATCAGGAATTATGAGAAGTGACTGACCGCTCTCAGACGGGAAAGCGAAGCGTTCTCGCAAGCCCAGGGGGTCATCAGAGGAGCTGATCGAGAGCGGCGTTCCGCGCAGTTGTGCGCATTTTTTCACGATCCGTACTGCGCAGCTAAGCCGGCACGCCTTCCACAGCGTCTTCCAACACTGGTTTTTCCAGGCGGCCGGTCAGGTTTTCACTTTTCCAGCGGTTTCAGGTTCATTTCGAGCGTCCATTATCCGGCGACTTTCGCAGCGCGGCGGCGATAGATTGCCGCGCTGCCGGGTCGCGCGACTGCCGCCGGCTAAATGCTCACTGCGCAAAACCACAAAATACTTTTGTCTTTTGCGCAGTTCGGGGTCATGGCGTAACCGGCTGTGGCGGCGCGTCTGCCGCGCGGCGCCGCACTGCAGTGACAAAAGTGGCGGTAATGACCGTGACAAACGGTCGTGGCGGCGGTATGACCCTGAAAGTGACCGGTG
>JNEY01000531.1:62920-79926 GCA_020875895.1 Aphelenchus avenae | reverse complement strand
TAGATCTGGGATGATGATACGCATCCTCCGCCTATCGTCATTCTCAGCGACACCAGCTATCCTCAATACGAGCTCCGCTTCCTCACCGGTGACGTCGTGTACTGGATCGACACCTTTTTTGACGTGTGTGTTGCCTTCGGAGCCGTGCTGCCGTGAGGCGCAGTTTTAGCGGTTTAGTACTAACGTTGTTTAGAGCTTCGTTCGAGGCGAGTGCACTAACGGGAAGTTGCAGTCGGTGAGCATTACGTGGGCAGACAATCATGACAAGCAGCCAAAGCCGCGCATGCCACGGCTTCTCAGCAAGCCGTCGGAGACCAACGTGTCTCCTCCTCGCGACGACTTCGCATTGTACCGCGACGTTAGCGACTACAGCGCGTCCGAGTGCGACATGTACTCGCTTACGAGCACGCAGTCCAGGAAGCGAATGCACGTTTTCAAGTGGACCGCTGAGGTCCCCCAGCGGCACGCAACTGTTCACGCCGTGCTTTGTGAAGTGAAGGACATTTAGACCTCAGTACTATGTAATATGCGCTGTCCCTTGCGTACCATAAAATGTTCTTAGCATTGTTAAAGTTGTTCCACTTGGTTCACAACCCGTACTTTGGAGTGTACACAGGCTACTCGCGAATTGTGTCCCGTAAACTGCTTTTTGATCTTTACTCCACAATGACGCCCTTAATTTGGCCCTCATTTTGCGCATCGCGCAAGACTGTCTTCGGGTGCTGCAGATTGCGAATGGGACCGGCAGGATGCACATGGGTCGCTGAAACACAATACATCTTAATCGGACTCTGAAGTGACTGGACTGGGACTGAGCTCGTGCACGAAGCTGACACATTTTCTCTTCAAATTTGCAATTTCGCACTGGGTCTCTTCGGTCTCATCAAGCGGACTCACTGTACCAGCTCAAACAATCTCATTTATCAGGGAATTTGGTCCGAAATTTCGCTGGCTTAGGCTTAGACAGTTGCGCATGGACTCGTGCATCAGATGTAATTGTTCTCGTTTAAACGTTTACGTTCCGCCAGATGTTACCTTATTGCAGCTTGTGATCACGTAGAATCTTCAGTAAAAAAAGAGACAACTGCACGAATTACGTAGGGTTTTGCGATCCAAAAATGCGGTCCGTATGGAATAAATAGTTATCGTCAATGTTGTTCACGAGAGATTCCCACTTCCATAAAATCGTCATTCCCGTTTGCGGTGGCCGCTGGCCGGCATCGAGCCAGCGACCTCTCGCACGCGAGGGCGCAACACTCGCATTGCGCTGGAGTTGCATCGCTTGTCCGCTCTGCCAATTTTTTGTTGTCCTTCGCTAGTGGAGAGCAGTCCAAGACAACCAGCGACTTCGAACCTGGGATGTGTAGCGTCAGTAAAGGGTAACACGGGCGTTCCGAACTGCTTAGGTACTAGAATTGTCCTCAAACTTGCATAAGAAGTAACAGTTTACTTCAAGACATAAGGCACTTTAATGCAGAACGTGTGCTAAGAACGGAACAAGTAAATTTCAAATAACATGTTCTTTGAATTTCAAGCTGTTGGGTGCGCAAACAGCCTCGACGGATAGCGCTTGTCGCCGGGCTCTCGCAAGTAGATGATGTTCGGCATTCGTAGGCCTAAGTTTGCTATGCTTAGTACGAAGGATGAACCCATTTTCGTTACTAGGTGGATCAGATTTGTTATCAAAGTCTTCGTAAATATGCCCAAAAAATTTTTAAAAGCAGACTCAACACGTATGATTATAGAGCATTTTAGGCCTCCTTCTTCCTGCACCTAACAACTTGATTAGCGTTGTTACCGGGGCTCAGCTATGCTAATGAGCCTTGCTTACCGAGTCGTCGCTTGTTCACTTTGAACGCGTTGTCTGACGTATGAAAAGTGCGTCCGAAATTGGAGAGATCTCCGGCGAATTCGACACCTGGGAAGCCGTGTGTCGCTAGTAATTCGCTACTTGCGTCCTCCAAGAGTGCGTAATGCGCGGGATCGCTGAGCACTCTCGCAGGGATTACCCGAGAGCCCAGATGTCGGGCTTCTGATGTGCACGCGAAGACGGCTATCGTGACTGCGGCAAGAAGCACCGTGGTCGTCGGCCGGAGAAATGTGAGTGTCCGCGACAGTCGGGGCATCGTGTTCGAGAAAAACGACTCTGAAAGCATTGCGATAAGTGGAGAAAAGAACCTCTAGCCGAAGCATTAAGTTCAACCGAACTTGTTCACAAAGCGAATCGAACCGAACGCATGAGTATCGACGACACGTCGACAAATGAAGCAGGGACTCTAGGGACCGTGAGTCATGCGTAGACTCAACGACAAAAGTTCTGGTGCTGTTGATGGCAAAATACCATGATTCCGAAAGTCCCAAGCTTCGCCAATAGAAGTCTCTCATACCTAGTTAACACATGCTACGATCATATCACGCTGATTAAAAAAACAGCGTTAGTATGTTGCGAGCCATTTGTGGCGGTCCCTCAAACTTATGGCTGTCAAACAGTCCGTAGTCCGGCAACTTCCCCTTTAAGTGGGGTGAGTTTATAACTCTTAAAATAACGAAATGGATCGCGTGTGAGCATGTATGTATATGGACAACAATAGCGGAAATGCGTAAGTGCGACATCGGTATTGAACCAACTCGTTCTTCTTCCGTACCCACCGCTGTCCCCGAGACTACTAGAGCGAAGGTCGGCGCCAAGGCCAGGATTACTCAGTTCCGCCTTTGCTAGGACGCTCAGTGCCCCTGGGAAATGAAAGACGCCAGCTCTTGCACGACTACTACAACCGGGTTCATTTCATTTCGCGCAGAAAAAAAGCAAGTGTTTCAGCGGCGTCGCTCGGAATACACTCAGATTAAGTACTCATCGAGTGACGGAAATGGTCGCGGGAAAAGCGGATGCCCTGCTGCCAATTAGACCCCGTCCGCTCTTTCATGCATGGACAACCGGTGTCAATAGGACTGCCGGTGGCAGCTGGCCGGCGGGCAACTGATGCCATCGCCGCAAAGGAAGTACAACTCCAAAATGCACCCAAATGCACGATTAATGAGCACGTGTGTCTTTGAAATCGGGCTATACAGCCGCAGCGTTGGGCCAACTAGGACGGATCGGGAGGGATAATAATAAACACCCAGCTATTGAGACCGCACCTTTCATTTGAATGGTCTTCGGAATGATGGGATCTGCTTGCAGCCAACAAACGTCATGCCAAACTAAGCAAGTTGAACGGCCATTTGCGCTTGCAAAAGAGGCGTCGAAAAGATGTCACGGACCGATTCAAGTAGAGCGATGATATGGCATGTACATACGACCAACTCGGATGCTGCATGTCAGTGTGACATGCAGCATCCTGATTTTCATGTCAGATCGAACCGACACATTTTGTGGATCCCCCGATATCCCGTACACAACACTGGGTAACCGCGCCTCGTTTGTCTGACCTAGGCAAGCCCCGGACGCGGCCGGGCGTGGACAAGTGGGCATTAGATCCGGATGTCAGTGTGCAGAGCAAGGGCCTCAAGCTAAGGGCCGCAGGTCAGGGCGGGTCTGATTCGAAGCCCCGTTTACCAGGGCTGTCCATAGGACGCAAAAACCGCTGGCTCGCATTGCCTAATTCGAAACAAAACACAACTTTAGGGGTGAGAGCATTCCGGACTAATACGCTAAAGCGGCGTACTGGCGACCCCACACGAGCCGTAAAGCAGCAATTAGCGGTAACTGCGGCCCAACTAACGGCCCACTCGGAACCCGTAAACAGGAAAAAATACGGACCGGTCCGAATCAGTTCGAACCGCAGGAGGCCTAGACTCGACCGGCTGCCGCAACGGTTACGGTCATCTCACTAGGCTTTTAAAGCGCGGTCATACCTGACTTGAGCCTAGTGCGAGGGCCCTACTTATATCATTTCCTGCGAATTTGAACTGATCATCGCCTATTATCATCTGGTCCTGCCCACCCATGAGAACAGTGGGAGCGGAGGAGGAAGAATAAAGGCGACACTTAGGGCTTGTCCTTTTCCGGCGATGTTTCTCCCTGAAAGTTGAGCTGAACTCTTACTTACGTCAAAACGTTTCCAAGTTCGGACGCCATAATTATAGTCGGGAGAACTTGTATTCTCACTACAAGTTCTAGTTCAAGACCTACCTACGTCAGGTCTTTGCTCGATCAGTGGTCCGGAAACCTACGCATTCCGTAGGGTGTACTATACACAATCACGTTTGCAGCGTACACGTTCCGTTGCATAGAAGTTTGCGATATGTTCGCGGCTAGTGCATGGACCTTGCCTGCAACAGACGGATCAGACCGTCGGCTGACGCGCAGACGCGTCTCATGAGAGGTCCTAGCAATCCCTTCGCTAGTGCGAAACTGCGTCAATGAAACCGTCATGGCGACAAATATGCTCGCTCTAGTCGTGTAGACTCCCCACACGACATGTCCTAGCTCGAGGAATAGATCTTTCGACGGTAAAACTCCATATTTCGCCTAATTAAGGCGCTCTTCTTGATCCTGTTTCTTATACAAGATGGACTTAAAGTTTTTATTTCTTAGCCAAATAATGAAACATGGACGTCTTTCAGTCTTCCAAACATCCGAGAATTTTGCGTCCAAAAACGAAAGTCCTCCTGAGAGAATTAAGCGACACATGGTACATTCCGAGACGCAACGATTAGTACCACTTGTCGTGTACCATCGGTGTCATCCCCGCCGTGTGCCACTTTGTGTTCTCTGCTCCTCTTCGCGCAAAGGAGTCTGATGAAGCAAAGGCGCAACCGCGTACAAAACATTGACGTCAAAGCCTGCAAGCTTCAAAAGAGCTCCACTGAATGCAGAACCAAAAACGACGGGCTGAATGGAACGAAAAAGCTAGCCCTAGAGGCATGATGTTCTCTGTCCGTGAAGGGAAACTAGAGTGGCGTTCAGGACAGTGGTAGGAAAATATTGGGCGACTGATAAACTCACTCGAAACGTTCCACCGCCAGAGCAGGCCTCCTTTTGCCAATAAGAGGCCGATCCTCATGCAGGAAAATTCTTTCTGGGTCATTTCGTGAAGTCTGGTCAAGTGTACAAGCTGTCGACACAGAGGGTCTTACAAATGCACTATCGGTACCGACTACCCCAGGTGTCGCTTGCCCTAACGTTAAGAAACCCATTGACATACGCTAGCACTTCATCAATGAAGCCGTAAAAAGTGCCGGATGGAGATTATCTCGAATCAAGTTTCTCTGAGCTGCACAGTTAAACGATTCTTAAGCATTAATCACTGACGAGAGCATTCTGAAACCCCGGTCGCAGAGCAGATGTACTGGAACGATGGACAATACAACAGCGATCCCCGGCGCTTGTCGATTAAAAGTACACGCTGTGAGTATCTACGCTTATCGCCCTAAATGAATCCCCACACAGCAAATTGTAGTCATCACGTAAGCTTAAGCTGTTTTCGCCGCAGACAGCTAGAGTTATTTCTGCATGAGTCATCGTCTCTCTTGACCTGCTTGATGACTAACACTGTGGTTCGAAAAATAGCGTAAAGAATTAATTGTTAGCTGTTGAATTAGAGTAAAACCGGCGAAAGCTACGAGGCGTCGCAGCATCAAATTGTGATAGGTCGAGCTGCCTGAGAAATTCGTGGACTCGAATCACGATTCCGTTGATCCGTCCACATCCCCTATGCGTTTCTAACTACGCTGTTCTAAGTGATCCTGGTTTCCGCATAGCAGAAACCTTTGAGTGTTTCGAGCAAGTAATCACAGGGTGGTGAAAATGTTTCCTCCAGGGTATACCTCTCTTGTGCTTTGCAGGCTATTTTTGATCGAGCATAGGGCAAACCAACGAATACAGGTAAGTCTTCTTCGGGAACTTACCTAGTAAACATCTCCGTTGGGGACTGATACCAAATAAGTGGTCCTTTATTCACTTCTAGTACACCGGATGCGCGAATCCCCTATGGTACCGTCTCCTACGCTCACTTAATCCCTAGGTTCCAGGGATGAATGGGTTGTTGACTACCTGTTAGTTGATGTAAACAATGGCTTCAGCGCACGGCTTTTGTTCGCTGGAAATTGACAAGGCGAATTCTTCTGCGAGCAGGACATTGAAAGGGTCTAGACACATGGGTGATTGCATAAAGCTGCTAATTTTAGCACTGATGCTGATGGTCTTTTGTATAATGATGTAAAAACTCGTACTTAATTACGATCACATTGTTGTCCTATCACAAGAAAGAGGTACCCAAAGTTTCGCTGTGTTGGATTGCATCAAGACCGTGCACATCATAGTATTCGGTTGCTGGGCTCGTGCCCAGACATCTTCTACTTCTTTGCTGCCAAAC
This sequence comes from Aphelenchus avenae, assembly GCA_020875895.1. Classification (NCBI taxonomy): domain Eukaryota; kingdom Metazoa; phylum Nematoda; class Chromadorea; order Rhabditida; family Aphelenchidae; genus Aphelenchus; species Aphelenchus avenae. The sequence continues at coordinate 73,609 of JNEY01000531.1, read as the reverse complement.
CTTCTTCTTGACGTCGAAGTCGAGCCACTAGAAGAAGAAAAAGCGATACCCGACGGGGACGCAGTCTAAATGATACAGAGTATCGCACGAGGTACATCTCCCAGTCTACCACGTCTCAAAGTAGTGTTGCTGCTGACCCCTGAGCGTAGGGCGCATACTTCCACCGATAGTCATGCGTCGACCCACTATGTCTCGTGTCGCGCACCAGTGGCGTAGCTAGGATCCGGTCAGGGAGGGGGCGCCATGGTAAGGGGGGAACCCGTTACCAATTTTTCGGNCGGTTTAGTACTAACGTCGTTTCGAGAAGTTGCAGTCGGTGAGCATTACGTGGGCAGACAATCATGACAAGCAGCCAAAGTCGCGCATGCCACGACTTCTCAGCAAGCCTTCGGAGACCAGCGTGCGTCCTCCTCGCGACGTCTTCGCATTGTACCGCGACGTTAGCGACTACAGCGCGTCCGAGTGCGACATGTACTCGCTTACGAGCACGAAGTCCAGGAAGCGAATGCACGTTTTCAAGTGGACCGCCGAGGTCCCCCAGCGGCACGCAACTGTTCACGTCGTGCTTTGTGAAGTGAAGGACATTTAGACCTCAGTACTATGTAATATGCGCTGTCCCTTGCGTACCATAAAATGTTCTTAGCATTGTTAAAGTTGTTCCACCACTTGGTTCACAACCCATACTTTAGAGCGTCCACGAACTACTCGCGAATAGTGTCCCGTGAATTGCCTTTCGGTCTTTACTCCTCAATGAGGACCTTAATTTGGCCCTCATTTTTCACATCGCGCAAGACGGTCTTCTGGGCGCTGCAGATTGCGAATGGGACCGGCAGGATGCACATGGTGCCTGAAACTCAATACAGCTCAATCCGACTCTGAAGTGACCGGACTGGAACTGATCGCGTGCACGAAGCTGACGCATTTTCTCTTCATTTTGCAATTTGGCACTCGGTCTCTTCGATCTCATCAAGCGGATTCACTGTACCGGCGCAAAACGATCTCATTTATCAGGGAATTTGGTCCGAAATTTCGCTGGCTTAGGCTTCGACAGTTGCGCATGGACTCGTGCATCAGATGTAATTGTTCTCGTTTAAACGTTTACGTTCCGCCAGATGTTACCTTATTGCAGCTTGTGATCACGTAGAATGTTCAGTAAAAAAAGAGACAACTGCACGAATTACGTAGGGTTTTGCGATCCAAAAATGGGGTCCGTATGGAATAAATAGTTATCGTCAATGTTGTTCACGAGAGATTCCCACTTCCATAAAATCGTCATTCCCGTCTGCGGCGGCCGCTGGCCGGCGTCGAACCAGCGAGCTCTCGCACGCGACGGCGCAAGACTCGCATTGCGCTAGGTTTGCATCGCTTGCCCGCCCAGCCAATTTGTTGTTGTCTTCGCTAGTGGAGAGCACTCCACAACAGCCAACGACTTCGAACATGGCATGTGTAATGTAAGTGAAGGGGAAACACAGGCGTTATGATCTGCTCTGCTACCAGAATTCTCCTTAAACCCGTATACCTAAGAAGTAGCAGTTTACTCCAAGACATAAGGCACTAAAATGCAGAACGTGTGCTAAGAACGGAACAAGTAAATTTCAAACAGCATGTTCTGTGGCTTTCAAGCCGTTGGTTGCGCAAAGAGTCTCGACGGATAGCGTTTGTCGCCGGGCTCTCGCAAGTAGATGATGTTCGGCATTCGTAGGCCTAAATATGCAATGTTTAGCACGAAGGATGAAATCATTTTCGTTACTAGCTGGATCAGATTTGTCATAAAAGTCTCGGTAAATATGAAAGAAAATCTTTCGAAAAGGAGACACAATACTCCTCTTCCTGTATCATCAACACAACTAAAGAAAAGGAGAAAAAGGAGATTTGAGAGCGTTTTAGGCCTCCCTCTTCCTCCACCTAACAACTCGATCGGCGTTGTTAACGGGGCTCAGTTATGCTAATGAGCCGTGCTTACCGAGTCGCCGCTTGTTCACTTTGAACGCGTTGTCTGGCGCATGAAAAGTGCGTCCGAAATCGGAGAGATCTCCGGCGAATTCGACACCTGGGAAGCCATGTGTCGCTTGTAATTCGCCACTTGCGTCCTCCAGGAGTGCGTAATGCGCGGGATCGCTGAGCACTCTCGCAGGGATTACTCGAGAGCCCAGATGCCGGGCTTCTGATGTGCACGCAAAGAGGGCTATCGTGACCGCGACAAGAAGCCGTGTGGTCGTCGGCCGGAGAAATGTGAGTGTCCGCGACAGTCGGGGCATCGTGTTCGAGAAAATCGACTCTGAAAGCATTGCGATAAGTCGAGAACAGAATCACCAGCTAAAGGCACTAGGTAAGTTCAACCGAATTAGTTCACAAAGCGAATCGAACCGAACGCATGAGTGTCGACGACACGTCGACAAATGAAGCAGGGTCTCTAGGGAACGTGAGTCATGCGTAGACTCAACAATAAACTTCTGGCACTGTTGGTGGCAAAGTAACAGGTTTCCAAGGCCCCTAGCTTAGCCAGTAGAAGTCTCTCCGGGTTAATGCATGTTATGATCACAGGATAAAAAAAACACAGCCTTAGGACGTTGCGAGCCGTTTGTCGTGGGCCCTCAAACTTCCGGCTGTCGAACAGTACGTAGTCCTGCAGCTTCCCCTTTTAGTGGGGGGAAGTGGGTCTACCTATAACCCTTTAAAATAATGAAACGGAACGAAGATGAGCATGCATGTGATATGGACAACAATTGCGGATACGGCGTAAGTGCGACATGAGCATCGAACCAAACCGCTCTTCTTCCGTACCGGCGGCTCTACCCGAGACTACTAGAGCGAAGGTCGGCGCCAAGGCCAGGATTACTCAGTTTTCCGCCTTTGCTAGGACGCTCTGTGCCCCTGGGAAATGAAAGACGCCAGCTCTTGCACGACTGCTACAGCCGGGTTCATTTCATTCCCGCGCACAAAAAAAGCAAATGTTTCAGCGCCATCGCTCCGAATACACTCAGATTAAGTACTCATCGAGTGACGGAAATGGTCACGGGAAAAACGGATGCCCTGCTGCCAATTAGACCCCGTCCGCTCTTTCATGCATGGACAACCGGTGTCAATAGGACTGCCGGTGGCAGCTGGCCGTCGGGCAACTGATGCCATCGCCGCGAAGGAAGTACAACTCCAAAATGCACCCAAATGCACGACTAATGAGCACGTGTGTCTTTGAAATCCGGCTATACAGCCGCAGCGCTGGACCAACGAAGACCAGGACGGATCTGGGAGGGGCAATAATAGATGTTGATATCGCATCATTTCACGCGGATGGTCTCTGGAATGACGGGGCCGTTATGCAGCCCAGAAACGTCATGCCGAACTACTCAAGGTGAACGGCTATTATGCGCATGCAAAGGAATATCGAAAAGATCTCATGAGAGATGTGTGTAGAGCGATGATGTGGAAAGTTCATTCGACGAACTCCCGATAGGTTCACGGATTCTCTCCGAAGGCAACCCTTGGTAACCGGGCTCTAGAGCCTGGGCCTCAGTGTGTCAGACCTGGGCAGGCACCGGACCTGGGCAAATGGGCTTTAGATCCGGAGACCCGTATCCCGGCCTCAGCACCCGGGCCTCAAGCCAAGGGCCGCATACGGCCTTAGCGGAAACCAGTGGCGTACCGACCACCCGAGTTTAGTGTGGGGGGGGGCAAATTTTAGGGTGGGCCAAGAAATTGAGCACCAAAACGCCCTTGATCCCTCCTTAGGTGAAATTTTCGCGAACATATGAGTCCCCCTTTGCTACTTTTTCGACACTTCGGATTTTTGGGAGGGCGCATGGTTCCCCCTGCCCCAAGGGCCGGTACGCCACTGGGGGAAACCCAAACATCCCCGAAATACGGGCCGGTCCGGGTCGGTTCAAACCGAAAGCGGCCTGGCTGGAACCGGCTGCCGCCGGGGACTACGGTCATCTCAGTTGGCTTTTAAAGGCTCGGTCGTACCTGAGTAGAGCCTACTTCGAGGACTCTAATTATGTCTTTTCCTCAGAATTTGAACTGATCATCGCCTATAATCATCTGGTACTGCCCACCCATGAGCATGGTGGGAGCGGAGGAGGAAGAATGAAGACGACACTTAAGGCCTGTCCTTTCCGGCGATGTTCTCCCTCAAACTTGAGCTGAACTCTTACTTACGTCAAACATTCCCAAGACCAGAGACCATAATTATAGTCGGGAGAACTTGTATTCCCACTACAAGTCCCTAGACTTACCTACGTCAGGTCTTCGCTCGATCAGTGGTCCGGAAGCCTACGCAGGAGACTTCTCCGTAGGGTGCACTCTATGATAAACCCGTTTGCTGCGGCCCGTTTTTGCATACACTATTGCATGAGTTCGCGGCTAGTGCATGTACTTGCCTGCGTCGAACGGGCCAGGCCGTCGGCTCAAGGGCAGACGCGTCCCATGAGAGTTCCTAGCAAACGATTCGCTAATGCAAAACTGTGTCAGTGAACCCGTCATGGCATTCCGAGATGCAACAATTAGTACCACTTGTCATGCATGTACCGCCGGTGTCATCCCGACCGTGTGCCACCTCGTGTTCTCTGGTTCGTCTTCGCAAAGAAGTCTGATGAAGCAAAGGCCAAACAGCGTACAAAAGATTGACGTCAAAGCCTGCAAGCTTCAAAGAGCTCCAATGAAAGCAGAACCGACAAAATGAAACTGAATGGAATGGAAAGCTAGCCCTAGAGTCAGGATGTTTCTATCCGCGTAAGAAAACTAGAGTGGTGTTCAGGAAAGTGGCAACAAAATATTGGGCGACTAATACACTCAGTCGAAACAGAGCACCGTAAGAACAGGCCTTCGTGTGCCAATATGAGGCCTAACCGCATGCAGAAAATTCTATCCGGGTCATCATCTTCGTGAAGTCTGTAAAAGTGTACAAGCCGTCGACCACAATGGTTACACGGGCGCTACCGGTACTGACTACTCTAGGTGTCGCTTGTCTACTTAAGAAACCCATTGACTTACGCAAACACTTCATCAATGAAGCCTTAGAAAATGGCGGGTGGAGATTGTCTCGAATGTAGTTTCTCTGAGTTGCACAGTTAAACGATGCTTAAGCGTTAATCACTGACGGGAGCCTTCTGAAACCCCGGTCGCAGAGCAGATGGCCGACGTACTGGAACGAAGGCCGATAGTTCAACTGCGCGTTTCGGCCCTTGTCAATTAAAAGTACATGTTGTGAATACCTACGCTTATCGCCCTAGGTGAATCCCCACTTGGCTAATTGTGGTCATCACGTCAGCTTAAGCTGTTTTCGCCGCAGACAGCCAGAGTTATTTTTGTTTGAGTCATCGTCTCTTGACCCGCTTGATGACGAATCATTTGGTACGTAGGAAGCACAATAAATTTAATTGTTATTTGTCGAATAAGAGTACAAAATATCTGCTTAGGTAGGGCAAAGCTCGTCGACAATGAGCAGACTTGGCAGAATCCGACTATAGGTCGATGGACCATTAGGACCCTCGACATTAGAAACGTTAGGTGCGTAATGTGCCTCTCTTCTACGTCGCATGCTATGCTTAATCCAGTATACCCGCTGTGGCAAGACCAGTGAATATATATCTTCTTCGGGAACTTACCTAGGTAGTAAACACCTCCGTTGAGGACTGATACCAAATAAGCGGTCCTTTATTCACTTTTAGTACATCGGATGCGTGAATCCCCCACGGTACCGTCTCATACCCTCACCTTAATCCCTAGGTTCCAGGGATGAGTGGGTTGTTGACTACCTGTTAGTTGATGTAAACAATGGCTTCAGCGCAGGGCTTTTATTCGCTGGAAATTGACAAGGCGAATCCTTCTGCGAGCAGGACATTGAAATGGTCTAGACTCTAGACTGATGGTTGATTGCATGGAGCTGTTAATTTTAGCACAGATGCTGATGTTCTTTTGTATATATGTAAAAAAAACTCGTACTTAATTACGATCACATTCTTGTCCTATTACACGAAAGAGCTGCCCAAAGTTGCACTTAGTTGAATTGGAGACAAGACCGTGCCCAGCATTGTATTCGGCCGTTGGGCACGTGCAAAGACATCGTCTTCTACTTTGCTTCTAAACCTTCTTCCTGACGTCGAAGTCGAACCACTAGAGGAAGAAAAAGAGATACCCGTCGGGGACACGGTCTAAATGATACACAGTATGACACGAGGCACTCAGTCTACCAAGTCTTAAAATCGTGGTGCTGTTAACCCCTGAGAGTAGGGCGCCTACTTCCGTCCGGTAATCATGCGACGACCCACGTTATGTTTCATGTTGCGCACGCAAACGTCCGCCAAATAAATTATTAGCGCTAATATGCCCTTGACGAGAGCCTACATCCACTTAACTATTCGGGAAGTATTGTCCCATAAAGTGCTTATCGTGCACCAAATGAGGTTCACGTGATCGTCGGAAGTGTTCCTTGTTCCTGGTTGCCTCAGAGATACTACGCTTGAGGGCAATCGTATAAGAGGGCACTTGCCAGAGATCTCAAGGCCGTGCGCACGTTGGTCTTCGGTTATGAAAATGACGGATTTTCCAGTATTTTATTCATTACTTGACATTGTAAGGCACCATAATTTAACAACAACGATTAACTGTGCTCATCCGAATCCGATTGCATGGTATTATAGAAACTTCGTATGGTAGAGAATGTTTGGCATCCGCAGGCCTAAATCATCAGTTGAATCATTCTGTTCACTAAATTTTGGACAAAATAAGATACCAACCAAGTCGCCTCTTTTGTACTGAAGGCATCGCGTTAGCATAGTCACCCCTGAAGTGGAGGATGTTCGGCATTCGGAGGCCCAAACGGCGCTTCTGCACCGAGCTCATGGGCGAGTTTTCAACGTCTTTGTGATGGCCCGGTTGAACAGCAGGTCGGAAGACGGCGGTGGTGGCGTAATTCGACCGACTTCTTGTTGTCGCCGGACGCCTTCGAAGGGACATGGCAGACGCTCGTTGTGTCTCCAATACGAGAAGCATTACGATGATCGTGGCAATGATTCGGCAGGAGAGTATGACATTTGGCGACTGCATTGCTTTTTCTGAGGAATCTGAAGGAAGTCACGTCGTATGAACCGTCATAAGTTCAAAATCACAATCGCGCAGCAGACAAAGACGTTCACGCAAGACGTATGATAACGGATTTCCCTGACATCCAGGGCGACGCATATGCAAAAGCCATTGCTTTCGACGGGATTATCGTAGGTATATGCTTGTCTCAACAGAAGCGGAGCTCTTAAAGTCAAACTACTACTCCTACTACTAAAAGCTCAGCTTGGGGAACCTCCGTTTTCTTCTGAAGGCACGAAGACAATTTAGGCAGAGGAATACTTCTTAACGGATTGTCTGTGTACAGAGAATTCAGTAATGAGACAGACAACGGTAACCCCACGTGTCGGGTAGAGATTCTATAGGGACAAAGGGCATAGTGTGCACTTGCGAGGTGGGTCACCTTCCTGAAGCCTACCGCCGACTCCGACTGACATCAAAGCACGCGAGCGGGAAGTTCATATAGCGTCCTCAGGAAGTCCCTTCCGTGGCACTCCACCCAACGTCACCCACAAAATGCGTGCGGCTACAAATCTCCGCGCTGCGGAGGAGAAAACGCGACTATTTAGCGCGTACCGGAGCAGGATATTGCCGCCGGTGCATTGTGTCGCATGCAGGATGAAGCTCTTGGTGCAGCTATTTTGGGCAATTTTAATAAATCCAGCGTGCCGCGGAGGGTGCGAAAAACGCGTTCGAGAAGACTACAGTGTCCGACCAGTAAAAATATATGGGATGGGGTCAACGTCAGTTCTGCTAGGAAGGAGGAAGCTGCGTTAAGGACGGAAGAGTAAGCGAGGTTACCGTGCGCAAGGAACGCATTCGTTTGTCGAAGAACTGCCTTCAAACAAGCCGCACGACTCCGATTTTTCAGACGAACTTAACACCACACCTAGCCGAGGAGAAATGCGCATGACCAGTAGTCTTTGTGAAAATGAAAATTTTCAGCTGAAACTTGTCGCCGAAAAAGAGTTTGGGACGCTTCTAATAATTCCAAGATTCTTACCGAAATGATAACAGGTACACTCGTTCACTTGATGGAGCTTATACGGGCAAATGGAGTCGGCCCAACGTCCGCATTCCCAACAATATAGGGAGGACGGACCTACGCTGTTGTTGACCAGAACAAGGATGGGACCGATACCAGGTATAGTCGGTATCGGTTTGTTTTTGGTATCGGTTTAAATTTTGAAATCTCCCATCTCTGGACCAGAAAGTACGCCCTTTGAACTGAACCGCCGCAGGTTTTCGTAGCCCTACTGGTCCAAGACATTCTTGCACCGTCCAAGCTGTGTCGGAACCCTCTGGGCTGGGTAATATGTATCCAGGGTGAATACTTCATAAGAGAAAACCATTGTTTGAAGATAAATCGACCATCGTAGACGACGGTTCCAAGGACCTCAAGTCATTCGACAACTCCTCGCACGCAGTTGTATTGTCAGCTAGCGGTAAGTATAGACGCATAGGTGCTGTCCGGAGGTCAATGTACTTGTCAAAATAGCCATCGCATGTTCGCCGGAACATTTCTTCGTGCTCCCACGTGGAAAAAAACAACAAAGGGCCGGACCTTTACCCAGACAAGACAAGCGGTATCTCACGTGCTTTTCCTTTAAGTACATGTCCTCTACGGGGTTGCCCACCACAAAGCACCGACCGAATGACCTTTTGGCAAATTACATTTAGGTGCGTCTGCAAGTGAATTTCTTGTTCTCTGGCGAACTTTTGCTTGCTCGAAGGAACAATTGACGGGACAGCAAAACCATTGCCGGGAAGTGCTCCGATAGCGTAAGTTAATAAGGCGCATGATACGCGCCGCATTTCAACGTAATCCTTCTGCAAGGTAGAAGTGCAGCAAACATGTTCATTTTCTGCCAGACTGATGCACTTTTCCGAATGCTGCGAAGTCGAGAAGCTGTCGGTTCGGAAATGAACCTTCCCTGCAAAAGCACACAATAAACTTGGTCATTTTAACGAAGTATAAAGCGCCCCGAGTAAGGCTCGTGTGCGTAACCCTTCTTAGCATTGTCACGTTAACGTGTGCTGCGTAAAACCAGTCTGCGTGCGGATCTATGAACATCCGAGGCTTCCTTTAATTGCTCATGTGCAATTCAAAAGACGTAATACTTGAATCGGCCCTATGTGCAGCCTTTCGATCAGCGAAACTGAAATGAAGGCGTACCTGGCAAACATTTACGGCGAACGCAAATACCAAAAGCGAAAAGTTTATTAGTGCAGAAGAACAGGTGAGTTCAGACGTTCTTCACGTTGCCGATAAGAACGTGTCCGCCGTGTGATAATTAGAAGGATTAACGCATACAGCAGGAGCTCACTTTTATTTGCGCTGACTTTACATAGCACATGGAGAGAACGCTCGTCAATAGATAATAGGTATACGAATCTGTACCGGCTCGGTACGCGAGCCCAGACCCGTTAGACTGGAACGAAGGAGACTCTAGTGAGTGTATACGACGCAGAGGAGGAACTAGTGAGAGGAGCAATAGGCGCAGAAAGACACATGTCAGATCAGACGTTCTCCACGCGGAACTGAAGAATGTGAGTCGTAAGGCCACTGCATCCAACATTGTATTCGACACTCCACATGTACGCCTTCATTTGCTTCCACTGCTTCGCGTTCACGAAGACTTGCATCTCGCACTGGGACACTTGGTGAACGCCGGGAGTGATCCACGCGGTCATGTCGTCTTCGAGGAGAGGCATGTCGATCTTCGTCGACTTGCTCAGCTGCTTCGGAGCAGGTAACTGCTGATCTCGGGGATCGTGCCACATGATGAGCACCGACTCGAGCTTCTTATTGGCTCAGCCATCACGGAGGAAACTCTAAAATCGGGTTTTATAGTAGGGATCGCCACGGACAACATGACAGACTAGGGACGGGAAATCCCTATTTTTCTTTCGACACGTAAACTTTTCCAAAATATCCTTGTTTAGCAGGGCTCCAGGGCCCCACCTACTTCATGCTTCCAGACAATTTCGCATTTGTCCTAGTCCTGAATCCATTCACGGATTAAAGGCTTTAAACAGCTATCCGCGCTTGGCGGACGCGTACCTCGATGAAGCGATCGATCCCGTCCGCGGCCTGACAGTTGTCGACGCACGAGAGAACGTAGTTCGGATAGCCGGGGTGCTTGAGGAAGAAGGCTGTCGCAGGGAAGACATCAGCAAATATCTAAACTACCACGTTAAAAGAGACCGTAGAAATCGGCTAATATCAACGACACCTGAACTTACTTGGAAGTAGCAGAACTTAAGACTGTCTAGGAACGAGTCGCGAGCCAGCAGCAACAATTTCTCGCTGTAATAGCCGTCCTCGTGCCACGCTGCTTTCGAGACGTCGACCTGCATGGTCTTCGGTCGAAGGTGGTTCACAAGGGAATCGAAGACGTCGTAGTCCGTCGTTTCCGACAGATCGAAGTCGATGTCGACCACGGTGAAGGCGGCGGCTTCTTGTGCCCTCCAGTAGCGCAGGAAGGGACTGTCGGGAATTCCGACGTGGAAGTACTTGATGCAAGTGTGCTGAAGGCGGCGGAAGATCTCTGCGAAGTCTCCGTCGTGAGCTGAGGCCTCGTAGTCACGCTCGTAAACGCACTTATCCGCTTCGACGACAATTCGGAA
>JNEY01000531.1:34949-57254 GCA_020875895.1 Aphelenchus avenae | reverse complement strand
CACTAGGTAAAATGACGTTTTGGCGGACCGCCGCTAGGCGCCGTCCGGAGGAATTTTAGACTTATTTTTAGCAAATTTCGACCAAATTTCGCTGGTATCGCCTGCGGCGGGCCATGTTCTAGGCATCCTGTTATACGTGTTGTTTATGAAACGGGTTCTCACAAACCAGGGCCTGTCTTTACGAAAGAGGCGCATTTTTGACAACATGGGGCCGCCCTGAAAGTCTACAATCTTTACAGGGCCCTTTTGTTACACCATACATTCTCCCCAATGTGGTAAATCAATGCTCACAAATAGTTCAAAACAGCCCGCCGCAGGCGATACCAGCAAAATTTTAGGTGCAAATTTGAGAGATACTGCCAAAATTCGCTCTGGGCGGCGCCTAGCGGCGGGCCAATTTTACCTAGTGCTGATTACGTAAGCTCAAATATGTAAGCGTTAGCTCGACAGGATCTCCCCCTGCACCTTGTAATCCCACGTAATAAGATGCCTGACCTTACCCACCACCTGCAATGATTACATAGTACGTGGACCTCCCTTTTTGGCAAAGTACCAAATTCTGATTCTGATTCTGAATTCTGAAAATTCTGACGTTTTTGGCGATTCTGAATTCTGAATTTGATTTTGAGATTCTGAATTCTGAAATGAAAATCCGGTCAGAATGCAGCCCTGGTGCGTTGGTAATGCAAAGAGCACATGTAGATAAACAGGTCTAAGTAACGTGACAAAATGGTCCCAACTCAATCTATGTCCGCCAGTGTTTACTCAGAAGCTCACTATTTTGACTTTCCACATACCATGTCGACGAGATGAATAGGGCGAAGAGGCAGTATATTCGAGCCGGCATCGATCATGTTGAGCATCGACTGCGAAAGCGGCTGGAGCTGTTCCAGTTCGTTGCGAGGACAGAAGAAGAACGATTCGTAGAGGATATCGGGCCGCATTTGTTTCTGAAAAAGAATGTTGTTGACCCTATGCCGCCAACAGAGCAACAGTATTGACTCAAAGCGATAATGCCGAAAGCCTGACCACAAACAATATCCTTCACTTTGTAGGAGCAAATTTTCGTCGTTGATGCAGCGACGACAGCTTCGCGAAAAGAGTCCTACCCGCGGCCGCGCATTGAGCGTTAAAAGAGTGCAGTCAATGTCGCTACATCTTAAGCCAGACCTTAGTGGTCACTTCGGCCCCTCCCCAGATAAAATTCTTCCTTCGCCCTAGAACCAGTTACGTGAAGACAAGCCGGTCGTCCTAGTCTGATTCATCGACCCTAACGTTTGCCTCAGCCCCCCCCCCCCCTTCATGCTGCACTTGCATCCACGAAATTAAACTGAATGCGTCTCTGGTAAACGTTTACGCTGAACCGTTGGATGTAAAGTACAAATGCGAAAGACGACAAGTATGAAAAGACGTGGCAGTTCAGAGGTCCTGGACGCGGCAGAGAAGAATGTGGATGGTGCGGGGAAGCATGTAATTGCGTTCCACGCTCCATTTGTAGACCTCCATGAGCTTCCACTGCATTGTGTTGAAGAAGGAGTACACGTCGCACTGGGACACTCGGTCGAGGTCGCTGAAGATCACCATGTCGGTGTCGATCTTGGGCGGAGGCACGTTGGTCTTCGTGGGCTCGCTGAGCAGCTTCGGAGCGGGTGGCTGAGGCCCGTCGTTGTGGTACCACTTGATGAACACCGACTCGAGCTTCTCGTTGGCGTAGCCGTCACGGACGAAGCTCTAGAAGTCAGGTAAAGTTTGGGTTGGGTACCGACTACTGGCGAAATTCGGGACCATAATCTAAGCCTTTTCATGCTTGGAATGCGTTTCGTTCCTTTTTCGTGGAAATCAGCGTTGACCCCTCAGAAATTTCTGAGAGCAAGGTGTAACGGATATTTAGCTTTTAGGGCTTCCTTGTCCTGAAGGTACCACGTGTGATTCCAGAAAGGATGGACATTTCGTATCAACTTCGAACAACTATGAGCGTTAGATGGATGCGTACCTCGATGAAGGCGTTGACTCCATCCGCCATCAAACGACCGTCGCCGCACCAGACCTTGTAGTTCGGATAGCCGGGCTCGTTGAAGAAGAAGGCCGGCGGAGGGACAGCGTTTTGTCCGAACTAAACGTCCTGGTATGTGCTCCAAGAGAAATGGGTGAACTCGAATTCACAGGCTGGGAGTGGCCACTGGGACAGTGACGAAATACTTACAGACACGTCGCAGGTTTCGAGGTTGTTCAGGAACGAGTCCCGAGAAACGAGCTCGTTGTGGCGGTTCTCCTGCCACGAAGATTCCTTGACGTTGAAGTCCGCAGTCTTCGGGCGAAGGTGGTTCACGATGGCGTCGAGCGCGTCGTAGTCGGTCGTGTCTGGTGGGTCGATTTCCGCGCCGTCGTAGTAGGCTTCCCAGTCGACGTCGTTCGTGTCGTATGTGAGCTTGCAGTCGACGCGCACCACGGTGAAGTCGGCGGTTTCCTGCATCGCCTTCCAGTAGCCCAAGAAGGGGCTGTCGCAACTCCAGACCTGGAACTCCTTGATGCAAACGCGCTGAAGACGACGAAAGGTCTCCTCGAAGTCTCCGTCGCGAATTGAGGCCACATAGTCCGGATCCGGATCGTAGCCCTCCGAAGAGAGATTCTCCTCGGCGAGATCCTCCTCGGTGGGCTCCTTGGCGAAAATTCGGATGCTGTGAAAATCCTGAAAAAGAAATTTTCATTAAGACCATTCGGCAAAAGCCTATTGTCAGATGGAAGGCAAGTGAACTACGTTACGTTTACAACATACCATCTCGACGCGTGGAACAGGGCGAAGGGGCAGCAAGTCCGAGCCGGCAACGATGATGTCGAGCAGCGACTGGGAGACCGGTTGAAGGCGCTCCAGGTCGTCGCGCGAGCAGAAGGAGAATGACTCGTAGAAGAGAACGGTATGCATGTTTTCTGAAAAAGATGCGTTATTATTTGTTCCACGCTGCCAACAACACCACGATAGCGAGCCCGAAATGGCGCAGACCAGGGAGGAATTAGAGTTGTTATCGATTAATTTCGTAACGTCTATTTTCGACATTGCTGAATGTGACTGCTTCGACAAACAGCGTGTCGTCCCGTGGAAAGGCGACACAACGCCATCGCAAAACAGCCGCTCGCGGCAGCCAAGGAAAGTGCCCTACTCAAAGCTGGGTAGAAAACGTAAACAGAGTGCAGCAAAAGTCTCCACGCCGTAAGCAAAACAAAAGTGGTCAGCAATCGTTGTTGACGAATGGAGAAAACCGCGGAAGAGCCAAATGATTTTGAGCGCACATAGTTCACGGATGAAAAAGTCGGAAGACTGCGGTACAGGGCAGCAGGCACTTTTGAGCAGCAGCTGCAATTTTACAAAGGTACACGCGAGATGGACCTTTGTACTGCTAAGGGCTTCACGCTAGAGACCTTCATTTTAGAGTCTGACACAAGCTCACAGACTCCTTGCATTGCACGAAAGAGGCACTTGCACAGCACGCGCTAGTGGTGAAATAAAACCAGCACCAGACGTTCGAAAGGAGCGGAATAACAAGGTGGGCGGATATCAACAAGCGCCGCGCAGTCGAGCGATCTTTCGAAAGCGAACGTGCGCACAACGCCCGCGCTGATAGGAGTGGAATGAATAGAGCAGTCGAAGGTGGAAAACAAGCGCCTCGTACAACCCAAACATCGACAGCACCGAACAGAGACCGCCGAACTGCGTGGAGTGAGTTACGGACAATGGGCCTGTGCCTGCGCGCGACGCCGGAAATCTGCTTGGTCTTTCTAAGGCTACGTTAAGCGTGATGAAAAAAGCAAGCAGTAGGACCATGGACAAAAAAGCACAGAGTGCATCAAACGTCACTACGCCGTAAGCCAGACATCGACGATTAGCCGTCGGTACGACAAGTGGAGATGATGTGGACAAGAAAGCCGAATGCTTTTGAGCAAATATCCCCCAGTTTATGTTCTCATAGAGAACAACGGTAAGCTACTCGACAGCAGATAGGCTTGTGCAGCAATCGGAAAGTTGGATAACTACTCACTACTTCTTTCATTTACCAAGCTCACAAAAGCACATGGTACGAACGGGGTCCACGAGACCTAATTTAAGGCCTCCCCTCTTCCCACGCTTTCGGATCGTCCCGTGGTTTGGCGCTTGAGCTCACGGCTCTACATGGCAAGTTCCTCTCATTTTACAGACACTACCGCAATACATAACGAGCCAGGAATATACAAGTCAACAAGCTATACGGGCGTTGTTCGCTGGTAAACGCAGCAGGACGTACAAATCCTGGCGCACAATGTATTTTCATGTTATGTTCTTCCATAAATGTACAAGTTATGGAACTAGCATGGTCGTTATTGTCTACATCATTAGCTGAAAGTGATCTGATTCGTGAAGCGCACTTTGCTCGCAAAGTTCAGGTTGCTCATGAGCTGCGCGGCCACTTGTCGAAGCTGTGCCCCACTCGCAGTGACGCCTTGCACCGTCGCCGACGCGTCAGCGATGAAGTCCCGATAGGTCACGGCGCCGAAATTCCGCGCCGCGCACTCCGCCACCGCGACGGCCACCGTTGCTGTTGCCAGCCGAGTGACGGCGCCTGCTTCAACAATGCCGAAGATGTCGCCGATCGCCGTTTGCATCGGTGCGGGTGCGGTTCCTAGAAAGAGGTATGTATGCCACGTTAGGTACTGAGTAGTGATCGGCAGCCGGGCCGAAGTAGGGGCCGTAACAGTGACAAGTTTTTCGTCTTTTGGCGGGCTTCATACCAGATCCGACTCGTCGTCCGACAACCGCCTGCCAAAGTAATAGCAAGCGGCATGGGAAAAGTGCGCTACGACAACGATCCGACAATCGCATCGTTGTCGCACTGTGCTTCCGATAACTGCCCTACAACAATGTTGTGTGACGGTTGTTGCATGGTTATGTGGGATTGTCGGACGCATTTGTTGGAAGTGAGTGGGGGATGTTGTCGTAGCATTTGCCCGACAACCGTCCGGACTCAAATTAGGATACGACCAATACTTTTTCTAGTCGTTCGTACCCCGACATCAGCCTTCAACCATGACCAAGACAGGAAAAAGCTCGGCACGCTAGTGCTATCCAGATGACAACAAATTTTGCAACCGCATTGATTCCTCGTCAAGTTCAGGGTCTTTGCATGTTGATGCGTCCCATAGCGATAAACTTACCGGCGATTTTGACGCAGTCGCTGACCATCTGCGGCGTGTACTGCGCCACGACGCGTACACCGTTCGTTGGGATGTTGGCCGATGACAGCGCTTCGAGAACCTTAAAGGAAACCCTTTCCTTTCCTGGCAGCTTTGAACACGTCAACGAAGACTTCCGTTTAGCAGAAATGCCTACCTGCGCCGCAATGTCGCCATTCGCCTTGGTCTGTGCATCGACTTGTGTCAGGGGTTGTCCAGGAAAGTATTGCGCCGTTTGCTCGGCATACTAAGCTCCGAACGTTAGCAACATCGGTCGGGCGTCGTAAGGTTTACGCGAATCGCATCTTACCTGGTTCGGATACGTCCACGCTGCGGGCGGGTTCATCTGCCAGCGGAACGTAGGGTTCGTGAAGATCTGAGAGTCTTCGGAGCCTAAAAGGATAGTGGCAATTGCACCACGAATTCCCGTATATTGCTGACTGAACGCAAGAGTCCTAGCATCGATGAAGCTCATCACACTAGCTGTGCTATGCGGGCATAACACATTCTGGGTATGGTCGCGCGCTCCAAAAAAGTCTAATTTTGACGCCAACCTAAGGATCGATGACTAGTCTCGATCGAAGTCTAGTGACCCATCAAACCCACGCCGTGAGAACTCCCGACGTTTTTAGCCAAATGGACGTTTGCCACCTTATGTATTCTCAGGTTACCAGAAAATGCTTACTTCCTCCGACGGAACCGCACGGTAGAGCGGTCCTTAACGCAGCTGCCAAGAAGCCAATACGAAGAAAGCTGCTAAATATGAGCGTCATAGTTTGGCTGACACTGAAGTTTTTCCGTCTTTTGCGCACTTTTATAGTGCACTTTCGAAAGTGTTGCCTCCGCTCGAAATTCAAACAAATGTCGCCCACCGCTTCCAGAAGTCAAACACGACAGCACATCGCCGCAGAGGCGGCAAGAGCGGGACACTGGTCATTTTATGGACGTTTTGTCGACGTTGCATGTTGGCTTATAGCGTCTGCGGTGTTTGAGATCGACGGGAAAGCAACAACGACGGCCATAAAATGGGCACGAACGGAACTATTCGAAGCAACTAGTCAAAGGAAAAGTCCCAGTGTACATTCGCTGGCGCAAACATCGTTCAGGACTAAAGTGTACTCCTAGACGGGTACGATTTAGTGATGGCGCCTCTCCCCTTTCCTTTCCGTACCGTGCTGACCTCTGCCCCGTACCGTAACGCTAAGTCGTAGCGAGACAAAAATGCCAGTGGTCGTTTACACTAAGCACGGCATGGCGTGACATGAACAACGGCATTTTATGGCACAATGCCCTGCTCTTTTCACTTTGTCGTAAGAAACGCTTTCCCAGTCCCCTTGAGGAAGTTTATCAGCAAAAGAAGGCACACAATCTGAACGACGGTAAACATCAAATTGAAGAAATCACAGTTATGCATGCGTACAACATATAAAGCGATATGAATGCAACGCCCCGAAGGTCCTCCACGGCTACCTCGATGCCTTCCTCTGCTCGTCCACGCTTTCGATGCGGAAGTTCACTGCCGCGGCGGGCACCCTCGGTGCTAGAGGAGGCGTCTCCTGCGGTCGTGCAGCGTCCTCCCTGGCCGTGGATAAAGGCGTGTCCTCCTCCGGGAGGACATTAAGCTGCTCGGAGGACCGCCCAAGGCCCGACAGGTTGCTGCTCGACTGGTTGCTGACGCCCAGCGAGGAGGCGGAAGCGGCCAAGATGCCTCGCGTGACGCTGACCTTCTTCTTCGAGTTGCGCTTTATGCCGAGGAAGTTCTTCCGGTGGCGGCTAAATGGGCTCGGTGTACCAGCACGTACCAGACAAACACTTATGTAAAAATTTGGTGTGAACCTCGAAAAATACGGACATATTTGGCCTACAAAAGGTGGCTTACACTTCGTGTAGGTCGCGCATTTCGGTGAGCCGACTCAGTTGCTGTTGGGCTAACGACTTCTTCACCTCTTGCTCTCGGATCTCCTCGTCGACGAGGTTTCTGTCCGGGTAGAGCTGAAACTGTTTCATGTGACCAAGAATAAGCCGTGGACATGGACGGATGTGTAGTAACGTGTCGCAGAATAGTGGAAGGTCTATCATTCGCCTATAGATCGGTGCGACCCCAACGTACAATATACCGTACCGTACTAACCACCTCTGTACCGAACTCCGTACCTTACCAGGCCTTATTCGACAACAGAAACCTACGTGATGCCCTCCGCTGACGAGCGCCTGGATGTGCATCGTGTCCTTGGTGAGCTCCTCGACCTCTCGGTCGACCTCCTTCTGCGTCTTCTTCCTGGCGCACTTCTCCTTCGCCATCAGCTCCGTGTGTTCCTCCAGGATGTCGATGGTGGCGGAGCCCCTAAAGCGCGTAGGGCTTGAAGCAACGAGCTTGTGGGAGTACGCTTACTCTTCGGCCATCTCCTCGAGCGTATGCTGATGTCTGAGGTTCGGCTTCGAGGATGAATGCCGTAAGTTCTCCCTGCAAAGACGTTTAAGCTGAAGAGGCCGAGCGACGCATAAGCTCACTTGAAATTCTCCTCCGTCTCGATTGCCACCAGCTTGTCCTCGGTCCGCTTCTCCACGTAGTCTCTTTGGAGCACCGGGCGCAGGTAGATCTTGCTGAACTTGCTCAGCCGTTGCTAAAACCATCGAAGGTTATGCCAATTCAGCGGTACCATGTGAGGGTACCATGACGCTGAAGTCCTTGGCGCCGATGATGTCCTCGATGCCCTGCGTCATGTGGTTGACCATGCCCTTGTTGAAGGCGTTGAAGAGCCGGAAGTTGTCCTCCTTCTTAGCCAACCGAATGTTCAGCCACTTCACGAGGAACTTTATGGTAGAGCCCTAAAGAGAAACGGTCTTTCTGAACAGTGCATCAATGTAGCAGACTATGCTAACGTAGCCGAGAGAAGGGTAGCAGGACCGTTGCTAAGGGATGGTCAGCGGTCATTCCCATAAAATTTTGTAAAATGGACCGTGAAAATGCGGCATTTCTTTACGTTCAAATTCGCCGCTAAAAGCTGACCTGCCCGAATACGGTGAACAGGATGACGACGTAAGTGGCGGACAGAATCGTCGACTTCGTAGGCACGTCGTCAGAGATCATGAACGCAAGCGAGAACGAGACCGCTCCTCGAAGGCCTCCGTACGCCTAAACATGCTGCTTTTGCCCATCATTACCCGGAACTGGACACATCTTGGAAAAATTTCAATGTGGTGTCCTAACCCAAAATGCCCGAAAGCGAATTCCGAAATTCGGCCCATGTTGGAGCGTACTTACCATGATGACCTGCTCCTGGAAGGAGATGTAGCGGACGCCACCAGTGACGCGATTGACCACGTAGGTAAGGAAGAAGACCACTAAAACATCTAAATACTTACATTCGGTAATGGAATGTTTACCGATGAACCGTGCGACTATGCAGAGCACGAGGGAATAGAGTGAAAAGAGCGGGTGCCAGTCGTCCCAGAACCAGCTGCGCTCGTTGACCAGCATCACGCCGAGAATGATGAAGATGAGCGATTCACTCACGGAACTGAAAAAAGTGAGATCAAGCCGTATGGCATTTGTTACAAGCTTTTACGGTCACAAAAATCGGAAGAAGTTACATTGCCTCGCTCGCGGCCGCCGCTTACCTGAACACCTTGGTGACGTAGTGGATGCTGATTTGAGACTTGCCGGACAGGTTGGGCATGGTGAAATGCGCCTGGAACAGACCGCACGCTATGATTCTGAAATTTACATCTTGTCCCCTATTTCGCCTTCCCATCCGCGCACCCGATGATACCCGAAAAGTGAAACAGCTCGCTGAAGACGTACGCCAGGTAGGCCATTCCGAAGCACACCACCGGTTCGACGACTAAACAGCCGGTGAGTTAGTGGGGCCAAACGGAGGCTGGTTACCTCTAACATGAATGGTGAACTTGGTGATGAAGGCGGAAAGCATGCCGCATGCGAGACCAATGAGGAGGCCTCCACAGCTGACGCAGACGAATGCCAGAAAGCCGAGGAAGCACTAAAAAGGCACCTGTATTTTGTATTAACGGACGGTGAAGGCATTAGCTGCTGCCCAATTAGCGTAGGTTACTTTTCGAGTAGCTCAAAACACCGCATGCGAGGGTCAAGCCCGTGCATGCACAGTAAGGATAGCAACGGGGGTTCGTTTTCCGGTACGTTAGACCCCCCCCTCCGTTACGTTACTAACGTAACGGATAACATAACGGCAGATAGCGTAACGGATAACGGCTACCTTATTAGCGAAAATGGACCCCGTTACGTTATCCGTTACGTACGACCCCCTCCGTTACGTTAACTGTTACCGGTACGTTATTAACGTAACGGATAACGTAACGGTTGTCTCTCCTTAATGCACGTGATGCGTGGACAGGAAAGCGTCGCATGCGATAGTCGACGATAGTCGAGGAATTGCATGCGTTGCTGTACTGTCCGCGTGAACGACCTAGCCCTTTGTCCGTTGCCTTCAAAACACGACATGCATTCAAAATGTCACAGCATGAATTACCTAAGATGCATGCGCGTCACGAGTCACCACTTCTCTTCCTTAAGCCGTGCATGCGTTCTTACTGGTATGCATGCCTTTCGCTAGTCAGCTCATGTTTGCTGAACTTATCGCATGCGCTGCACTAACCACCGCATGCGCAGCCTTCGCTGCATGCGAAGCTAAGTGTATGCGTCGCTAGATGCTGCGCCATTGCTGCTGAAGGATCACTTGCGACAGTGGGGTTTTTACATGCGATTATGCATTCGCCGCATGCAATACCCAAGCCGCAGCCTGCTTTTACGAGTCACCGCATGCGCTGGGAATTTTGCCGCGTGCATTGCCCTAGACAGCATGCGCTGCACAGCTCTACACATACATTGTGCAAGCACTGCCGTGCTTTCCGTACTTACGTCGTGCAGTGTGATAACGTCGAGGTGCTTGAACTCTCCGACGAGATTATAGCAGACGACGGTCACGGCGTCTAAAGCACATAATTTCTCATGCTTTCTTCTTCCCGCTGAATCCTACCATTCAGGAGGGATTCTCCGAAGACCATGAAGTAGAGCATCTTGTTGACGCCGACTTCCTGGAAGATGGCGAGCACCGCCACCGGGTCCACGGCCGCGATCAGCGATGCGAAGATGAGCGAGTCGAGCACGTGCAGGCCGAAGCCGCCAAACAGCTCGAGGAACTCGAAGAGGACCAGGAAGCCGCCGATGAACATGATGTTGAGCACGGTGCCCTGAAGGAAGTCAATGTATGATAAAGTCCGCGAGCGATTGACCACCCTGATCAGCATAGAAGGACCGGTAACAATTCAGTATACCGACCCACTCGGAAACCTGTTGTAACTACTTCGTTATGCTATCCTAACATTCCGGACCATCAATGAAGTGCTTTTTTACTTGTAAAAATTAAGCAAAAATTTTTGGCGGAAACAGGTTGGGTCGGTAAAGTGAACTAGACCCACCCGACCCTAATTCACTTTACCGACCCAAAAAAAATTTTCTCACCATTTTGCCCTAACTCTCTTTTATTTAACCACTTACTGCGTCAATCATAACGAATTGCGAATTTGTGAAACAAAATACAACGTAAAAAATGAGAAAAATTTTTTGGGTCGGTAAAGTGAATTAGGGTCGGGTGGCTCTAGTTCACTTTACCGACCCAACCTATTTTCTACCAATTTTTTTCTCATCAATGTTGATGTTGTTTCGAACAAAGAGGATGCTTTACGGATAGTGGAACAATTTGCAAGTAATTTTGAAGGTATGAACACCCTTTTCGAAGTGGGTCGCTATACTGAATTGTTACCGAAGGACCTGCTATCAACCGGGACCACGGACCCTTCCTAGTTGGAACGATTGCCCAAAGCCAGCCAATCAACCATACACCGCCAACCTTGACTTCGCGGGATGAGAATGTGCCGATGCGTTTTCAACGGCACCGCACAACGACAAAACGGGCTGGCAAGGACATTTTTACTAGCATAGAATGGAAAATGCCACGGCTCGAAAAGAGCCAAACGCCGTTCCGTGCCGTTCTAGTGGAGAACGGCACGGAAAACGCCGTTTGCAACCGTGCCGTATTCTGTACGTACCGCTTTAGACGCGACACCGCCTTAACGTGCTGAATCCCCCCGTACTGCACTCCGTACCGTACTGACCACCACGTACCGTAGTCCGTACCGTATAGTACTGTACGGCCCACATTATAGCCGTACTACGTCCCTTACTAGTGCACTTTTAGCCAGACAATCATGCCGTACCGTACTCCATACTGCACCAGTACCAGGTACGGTACGAAAACCCGTAATGGACCTGCGCCCCACAGTATGCCGTAGTGTAGAACACGGTACGAAGTACGAATGCGGTATGGGCGTCTAAGTATAATTTAACCGAGCGGAAAACGTCGCAGCCGGGTCAAGCACTGAATGGAGGTCGGCATTGGTGGAAGGACTGCATGGAACGGAGTTTTGGTAATGGGAGGGACAGCACGGAAAGTAGGTCCGCACGGGAATGTGTTCGCCAAGTCTACGCCACCGTCAGCAGAGCGTCGGACGACGTTACCCAGATGCCCACATACAGCAGTGCCCGTACTGCTCACACAACTCCGGACCAGCACTAGGCAGGTCCTGTCGTCTGGTCGTGGGCGTAAAAAAAATTCCAAAACAGGTGTCCCGGTCCTGATCCTGATGTCCCGGGACAGTTTTAGGTCCTGATCCTAGTGATCAGCAAAAACAGTGCCCAGCCCTGCTCCGGACGGCATTCCACACTGCCCTCGGCATGCCACCGAGTCAGCCGTTGAGACTTACCACGACTGCGTACAGCACGATGGTGCCGAAGTTGTCGACGAAGGCGTGGTCGTTCAACGAATAGGCCGACTCGAGGATGATCCTGAATTTTAGCACGTGAAGGCTTCTACAAGGAGAAGCGAACCTTACGGCGGCAGGAGGAAGAAGAAGAAGACTTTCGAGTCGAATTCCAGAAAGCGCACCGTTTCGTTCGAATGTCCGAGCCAACTAAAACCGAGCTACGTATTTCTAAGGTCAAAAACTCCGAGCAACTTTTTGGAGCAAGACAAAATACTTACAGAAAGACCGTTCCCAGCAGAACGCCGAGGATGATCAGGCAGCATGACTCGGGTACGAATTCTCTCGGATATTTCCACTGGTGGTACACTAAATACATGATTTCGGACGGTCTTTGAGGGGGTTTAGAAAAAGACTTGCAAATACTTACGGAGCTTGAAGAGTCCGATGAGTACGACGAAGACGGTGAGCACTAGCTCAGTCTTTACGTATTCGAACTTGAACGCAACCACGTGAACTCCGTGCTGCTCCTTGTGCACGTCGGTGAGATTTGCATAATGGCTCTCGTTCATTTGATTGTGGCTCGCGTCATGCAAGTGGGCAGCGGCATCCGAGTCGTTCTCAGTCGACGCATCCGCAATAGTAACCAAGGTTACAGCAAGTAAAAATACCCATATGTAAGAAGGCCCGAATTTCATCTGAAACACATGTAAAAATTAGCAAATTGTCTGCATACGCAATCGTCATTTACTGAAAACACGCGGTACACACGCGTAAGAAGGTATAGGCAGCAGTCGCATGCGTATTCGCGAAACTAACGGTCTTAAAGATGTTCATCGGTAAGGTTGGGTCATCTGCGGACAACGCTATCGCAATCAGTATGCGCCACATCTCAGAAAACGGGTTCGCCATAGGAAATGAAGCAAGTATTTTGTGTTAGGTATACAAAAAGTCAGTTATTCAATGGACTCCGAAACCGCCAAAACGGAAGTGCTCGCAGAAGCTACCGATAACATTCGGTTCGTTGATAACCGGAACTACGTCACTCTAGAAGGTGGACCGACAAAAAAGAGCGCACAAGCGTTCAAGGAATGCAATTGACTCGTCCGTCTATCCGGTGACTGGCCAACTGAAACGCAAACACAAGAAGTGAAAGGATTCCATGCGCAAATCGATGGCTAAAATGTGGCGCCAAAAAGAACAAGTCAAAGTGTAGGCTTGCCTGCTATAAGGAAGCAACATCAGATGTTCCCCGCTCTAAGCTGTGTGGCGCCAACTGCAAGCACTAATTACCATACTTCCCGAGAGCAAAAATCTCCTCACGCCACTCGCATCGCTAGCGTGAGTCGCAATTGTAATTGCCACGGAAGTGCGCTAACGATTCACGCGACGCAAAGGTCGCCGCTATAGAAAGAATTGAGCAATTCCGTCAAATTTATTTATTACTAGCGGTTTAGCGAAGTGCTCACGAGACGCAAAAGGCGAGCCTCTTAAAAGTGAGTGTGATAAGCGCTTTATAGGATCGTAAAGTTAGCGAATCGCTGGGACTCGCTTGCGTAATGAGCACACCAAAACGTGTGAAAAGCAATGTTCTACTATCACGTCAGTTGACGCAAGTGATCGGAGCAAATGAGCGTAAGCTCGGCGCAAAAAGGAGCATTACTGTAGATCTGCAGCAACCTAAACGTAGGTAGGTAGGCACAGTACCACAAATGCATGCTTGTACTGTAACATACCGCACTTCCTACCGCACTTCCACTTTACATTAATGAAGCTAGCGCGTTCCTCACTGTAACTAGCCACAACGCAGGCATTACCGAGCACACTAACATTTGCTCCATTCGCAGTCTCTTGGAGCAAAAATAAAACAAGTAAGCGCAGGATTTATAACTATTCAACGAGGAAAGCACTGGCCACCTTTTATGTGGAGTCGCGTACGCTTGGGTCTGAGTCATACCAGCTTCGTCACGCCGTTATCAGCCGCCGCTAAGCTGTGGAAAAGTCGAGGGAAACTGAGGGAAACCAATGGAATGAATAAGGGAAAGGAATTGGAATTTTCCTGCTAGCGGGAAACCCTCGCCGGAGCATAATGAGGGCGGATGACGTGGCGGCGGTGGAGGTGAAGCAAAGCATTCCGTCATGGAGTCGCTAATTTCGTTGCAGCTGACGAGAAGCAATTATCGGGATATTCATTTGACGGAGCGTATATCGGTGAGAAGGCTCTTCTTTAAAGGTGGTCTACCAAGAAAGCAAGGGCGGAAAGACGCTGACGATACGGAAGACAGCCATGCTGTAGAGTACAGATGGGATGCATAGCTCGCTAACTCCGCCAGTAAAACACGTCATCTTATCTCACAGTAAACAAATCAAGACTAAGCACGCAAAGGGTGGGCGTTCGTGCATCATGGTAAAATACAAGTGGTTTATTTGTCTTTACGAATAGAATCGAGAAGAGTAGCAAAGACGGGTAGATAAATGTCTAAAAATACCTATGAGAGCATTAACAAGAAGCACGCATGCTCAGCCACCATGTGTCGCACTTTCCAACCTAGGTGTCATTACCTCCGAAAAGCACTTGTCTAAAGGTTGTCTCGCTCCTACATAAAAGACCGAACCAAATAGCGCCGGCTCCTTGGTCAATGCTCTCCATCGGTCCTGAGAGACGGAAACAAAGGAGCAATTTACAAACGGAATGGAAGCCATTTACACGTTCAGACGTTGAGCACAATGAAATGCAAGTGAAATCGCTAAAAGCCTTCGTGGCTTCTGATGATTGCTCACCGTTCATATATTGCGACGATTTTAATTGACTTTTTGCTCACGCCATGGTGGTGAGTCAGCCAGTTGTGGAAGAAACAAAATGAGTTTATTTTTGAAGGAATTTGCTACTTCGACTTGAGCTAATGACATCAGAACCTTTTGTGGGAAGCAAAATATCGAGCGCTTGGCGCTTGGGCATAGCGCAAACAAGATTCCGCAAGTGATGTTCATGTCCATGCGATGCAGATAGTGCCGAGCGGGTCTACCGACCCGAGCGGGTCTGATATAGAATGAAAACGGAGTACGTTAAGGAGCATAAGTAACTTGTATGGGAACGTCCAGAAATTATGTTAGCATAACTAAGCCTATTTTTACCCCCCCCCCTTGTTAACAGTTGTTAACAGTGGCCTGACCCCACCCCCTCCCCCTTGTTAGCTAACAAAAAATTTTTGTCATTATATCCAGTCTAAGTTCTATACTTTTTACGGTTCATTTTATCCAGTGTGTTTTCAGCACNGGGGGGGGGTGAAGTAAATTCTTATCCAGCTCAGTTCAATTCGTATGCACTACGTTATAAAAGATTTTATCCTTCCGTTCAGGCAGTAATGACATGTAGTGATAACAAATTACACTGTAAATGATGCAGAAACTAAGCGTTAATCCTCAACGGTGCCCTGGGGACTGATTCGTACTGCACAAGAGCCGGGCAAAATCCATTTCCGGCTTAAGATGCTTGCGAGGCTCCCAGCAAAAGCGAATTCCATGTAGTACGAGCAACGCCTAAGCGTTAACTTCGATTTTTGCCGTCCGTTCGTGTGCGAAAACACTGCGCGTACGGCTATGGATGGACAGTGAGTCTCCGCACCTGTCTCATAATTCGTCGTGAAGAAGGCGGCATGGCGAGTTTTCTGCCGACGTTGGTATGTTCAACACGGGTTCGAGGAAAGGGCTTAGGGCGGTGGGTTCAATGGCTTAAACGCATCGCACTCCGCGTTGCAAGCAAATATCGGGCGCCAGAACTCCAGAGTATTTGGCCATTGGGTGGATCAACGCAGGACACCACCATGAGCCGTCGACCCGCGAAGCTATCTCTCGCAACTAAGCTCCAAAATCCGTTGGTTGTAGAGGTTCTTCGCGGTGCTGCATGTCTTATCCTGGAACGCGAAAAGGACCCCGTAGAGCGGTTGGATAATCTTGTGCCAATTTGGCACAGCCATTGACCTGGTCTTTGGCAGTGCCAAAGGCCTTGGCCAAAGCAAAACTTATAAGAATTGTGGACAGACACACTATCATGGCATGTTTAAGGGAGCTTTTGGAAGCCGTGGGCCATTCTAAGTGGACTATTTTGGCACTATACAGACCTACTTTTGCGGGATTTTGGAATTTCTGGTCGAAGATGCCGAATTTTTGGTCGATTTTTTTCTTGAAAATCCCATTTTTGAGAAAATTAGCATGCACTATTGCAGTGCTCAATTCAGTGAACAGTCCGTTTTCAGTTCAGTTCAGGCTGAACCGAACCGAGTCCTGTTCAGTTCAGTTCACTCCATTTCATATGAACTGGCCAGTTCAGTTGAACACTGGCTCTAAACAAAGAAATACGGTATCCCATTTTTAAACACCTTTTAATGTTTTGGAAATACTTTGGGGCGCTTTTGCTTCCCACTAAAATAGGGGCAGTCGGTTCCTGGGGGAAGGACCTTTCACGTCCGGAAACAAGGGAACAGTGATGTTAACTAGGAGCTCCGAGCCGCGCTCCGAGCCGAGGCCGCTAGGTTCGGAGCTCGGCTAAAATGTACTTTAGCCAAAATTTCATGGCACTTTTCAATGCGGGACTCGGAACCATTGAAAAACTTCCTTCTCCCTTGTTGTGCTAAAAAAACCGAAACGACCTTCTCTAATCCATCAAAGTATGTGCTCACCAGCCCGCCGACTGGTAAGGGACGTTTTGTGTAATACCCTGTCTGCCCGGACGGTCGCTTTCAAAACACGCGTGATCCACTTAAAAATGAACGCTGCTGTTCGGTTTATTGTCTTCTGCGCAATTATCCCATGTTTGCAAGTGAGGAGTTGCTGCTATGGCCCCAGCCGGAAAGCGCCGGCCAAAAGTGCCGGCGTGAGCGGACAGCTGTTGTGTAGAGGTGTACCGTCGTCGGGCGTCAAGGTCAAGCTCTACGATGTTGATCGTAAGTTCCTTCAACTTGTATGACGAATACGCGAAAACACCGTTCACCTCACTGTCGAAGCTGCAGAGGGTGGGGTCATTTTTTCGTTCATGCTTTGTTTTTCGACACTTGTGTTTTCAATTTCGTTTAACTCTGTCTTCTGTTTTATATTTGCTTTTCTTGTTTCAAGCACAATCAACTAACAGAAGAGAGCCCGTCAGGGCCTAGCTCCACCTCTTCGTATCCTACAACAACGAAGAGCTAGCGACGCCCTCGTCGCTATGTCGGGCGTCGGTCCTGTCCGCGTGGTTGTCGTTGTAGAGTCGGCTTCCCATGTGTTCGTTCCAGTTGGTTCCTTTTTTGTAGCCGTCAGCCGGTGTGTCGTTTTTGTGTCAACGGTGATGGTTCGTAGTTTCGTGTGAATACCGCTGAGTTGCGCAATGACGTTGCCTTGTGTCGGGTATCGAAATTTCGACTAGCATCATACGAGCGGACGACATGTCCGAATCAACGGTCCTGTGGAATTCGGCTATTCTATTCATTCCCATACTCGGATGCTTTCTTTATCCATGCCTGGTAGACATGCGGCCATGATTGCCTCCATGGAAGTAGCCAGTATGCCACAACTACGTGGCTGACTCGTAGTGCGTGACCCTGACCCTGTCGAATCCTCGAGTATATGGATCTGTGAAGGGGGATTCGACATACGTGCCTTTTGCTTGCACGTACCGCCCGCAAACTCCGAGAAGGCTCGGGAACCCTGTTCACTTCGCTAACGTCTTAAGCGAGCGTCGTGCTTGCTTTAGTTCTGCTCGACGACAAGATGGCATCCGGCGTGACGGACTCGATGGGCCGGTTCCTGCTCGAAGGGTACTTGAACGAGTTCGAAACGGTCGTGCCGGAGTTGAACATCTACCACGACTGCAACGACGATTGGGTAAGTGCCGACTCCACGTCGGGTTAGTCTATTAGAAGCCTCCTTACCGGGTGTGGTCCTTCACTTCTTAGTTAGTATTTTCCTTACTCTTCATTTTTACCGGGAAGTTCATCGAAAATGTCAAAAGTAGTACCGAGACTTTATTCTTCTGGCAAAAATTTTAGGAACAACGGTCGATAATTATATGAGTATAATAAAACTGTTAATTATTTTATGCCCTTTTCGATTTTTTACAGAGCCCAAAGGCGACCGACGAAAGTTTAGCCATGTCAGCGACAAGTGATGATTCGCATTCCGACCGATTACGTCAACTTCGGAGAACGCGCGGCGCACTATTACGACGTCGGAGTTCTCGAGCTCTCCGGAAAGTTTCCGCACGAATCTCGCAGTTGTTTGAACTGACTCTTTTGTTATCTGGTAAAGGTGTAATGAAAAGTACATTGAGAACTAACTATTATCGACTTCGTTTAAAAAAAAACCCGTACAAATCCACAGGGGAACCCTTTTTCCAGTAGGTTTTCGCAATTTTTACCTAAGTTCCGGTCACACTTTGTAGGATTTGCCAGCACTGTTCAAGCTTCAGCGTATACATGTACCGTTACTGCAATTTGTTGGTATTTAGCCCACAGTTAGCGGAGATTCTGAAACTTTTTGGCGCTTTGTAACTTTAAAAGTACGTTAAACGAAGCATGCCCGGCGCTACGTTGAACGCTTTGAATATATCTCGGTGAGACGGAGTTCTGTGGGACACCTAGTTTTGCGAGGGCTAACGCGACCGCTTTTAGTACAAAGAGCTATCGTTTTGAATATCAACAGGTCGACAGCGTTTCCGAAGCCGTTGTCCGGCGACCGTTCTGAACGCCCACGCGTTCCCTTTAGCCGGTTTCACTAAAGGTTGGTGACTTTGGTCACACGCTTTAGTAAAACCCGTTTCTGCGATGCGATACTCACATTGTCTGTGGACGGTCCCTTAGCAGCTGCGTCCCATTCGTAGGCAACGCATGCAACCTCACTGTCTCGTGCTGGTTATGTGATCGATCCCTCAAAACTTTATTTGCTGAGATTCCGAAAGTCGCAATTCTGATAGTGCCATTGTTTAGAATTCAAGAATTCATGACAAACTGTCAGAATATCTTTCACATTAAAGTCCTCCACTTGACACGATGTCTGCTGTTTGTCTCAGTTCCTCCTGCTGAAGAAGGCTGAGGTAGTATTGGCGCTGTCTACAATGATACAAGTCGAATATCTTTTTCTTTCGCCGATATCACTTTGCGGAAATCTTGGCGACCTTCGTCTGACGCTTGACGTAAAAGCCGCAGTAGGCGGAGCGAACGTATGGCATTTGATGGCATATATGCCATCAAAAAGACGTATATGGACGCGAAAAAGCCACTGCGTTGTGGGCCTCCGTACATCGGAACGTAGGCTTGGCCGAAGGACTGAGCGACGCCGACGAAGTCACAAAACGATACGAAGCCCTGCACGAGCACCATGAACGTCGAGTGGACTAAAGGAATAAACGTCCACGTTAGAGCTGGATGCGCCGACTCACTCTACAGCCGTACGTCGCGTTTTGCTTTGGTTTCTCGCATTTGGCCGGATTTAGCGAGTGCCCTCAGCTTAGCGATAGTGATGACGCTCAAAAGGAAGCTTCCTGCAGCGCATGCCAAGCAGATGAAAGCGTTGAGGGCAAGTGATAGCTAAAGAACAGTACATACGTGAGATTCAGGGCCGTATTTAGCGAGGGGGGTTGGTGGGGGGGGGCCTTTGGTAAAGAAATTTTTTTTTAAAAGTTGGTTATAAATTAAGATAAAATAGGTCTAAAAAGTTAATAAAGGCTAAATAAGCCATTTTAGCGTTATTTTAGTGATTTGGTGCCATTTTAAGTCCATTTTGACCCATTTTAGGGGTCCACCCCCCACCCCCTGGTCCCGACCTCCACCCTCCCTATCCTGAAATCCTGGCTACGGCCCTGGTGAGATTGCATTAATATTCGCGGCATTGTCACTATCAGCGCTGGTCATGGAAGCGCACGACCCCAGAATACGGCACAGTAAGAGTATGTGTCGTGGTACACTATACTGACGCGGCCGTACCGTGCTGCGTATCGTATTCTACGGTACGGAGTGAGGTACGGGTAGTCAAGTCCGGTAGGGAGTACGGTAGGGTATGGTTTTCTGGATAAAAATGCACTACTACATGATCACAACAAAACGGCACGGCACGAGGCACCGCCATAGTACGCGTAATTTATGCGTACATGTTAGACAACCCAGAATCCCAACCTGCGTTCCGTAGAGGGAGTTTCCGAAGCTGCGACGGGGATTCTTCATCCACAGAGCAATCGCATAACGAGGCACGAAGTGGAGCAAAGCCGCAAGCGCTGTAACGAACGCCGTTGACACAATTACCACCCGACTGGTCCACATGGACGAGTGCTTCAGCGGGAAGAAAAGCTGTGAAGCGATTCACTGTGATAAGCATGTGGAGCATGGATTGGACGTAGACAAGTACGCCGGCACCGACGTCAAAGTCAAGGACGTCACAGAGTGGCAAATAATCGTTGGCCCGCAGTGCCATTCGCAAGGACTGAGTGATCTCCTTAAGGCGAGATTGATCCTTCGGTTGCCAATGGAGCTACGTGCCTACGGTGAACAAATCTGTGGTGTCGACTACTGCAAATATAATTAGGGAGTTTTACTCAAATGCTTTTTACCAGAAAGTCAATTTTTTTTAGTATAAACGCATTGAATTTCCGTTTTTTGGACTCCAGTATTTTCGGGTAAAACGCTGTGATTTTTTTGTTGCAGCAACCATTCGAAAATGTGCTTACGAGCAGCATTCGCATGCAATCGACCGTCGTGACCGCAACAAACTGCGCGTAGAAGGCTTGTCGAAACGACTTGTCCTGACGCCAGCTGGCTACGATGAAGACGACCATGCTGATGTGGAGCATAACCAGCAATGTTACGACGGCGAACTCGAACGTGAACCAGTTGAGCCCGAAGCAATTGAGGCAGGGCATGACGGGAGGCTGCCACTCGCTAAGGTCTTCGTCCCGTACAAGGTCGCGAGGATCGACCGCGGTCGTGGAATGGCCCTTCATGTATTGGTTTCTGGCACGCAGGGCTTTGACAACACTACTGTGACTTTCAAAACAAATGTGAAAAGTAGCGGTTTTCATGATCTGGCACAGAGATCTGGTGAGTAAAGTCGAGACAATTCACCTGGCGTTTTTCTATGCTGACCATAGGCGTAGCATGAAGCGCAGGTGATTTTAAGAGGACACAGTTGAGCTACCAATCGTGTCGTCTAGTAATTGGCAGTGATCAAACTTTGTAAGGGCAAGTTCCAGCAGTCCTCTAACGACGCCTGAACGAAACGAATCAGAAGATACAGGAACAATTAAGCGCACAGTTTTGGTCATTTCTTATCTTGACGCTGCTGTACCGGCAATCTGCTTGCGGGAGACTCAGCATCAAACCGAGCTTCAGCGCCATCGAAGACCTGAACATCCCGGCCCAAAATCAGAGAAAAATTTTGAATCAGCGGACGACGTGACGTTAGTTGTCGTAGCAGGCGTTTCGAATGACCACGCCTGGAACCATTACTATCCGATCGGTGACGCTGCTTTCCGTACGTTTTGTTAACGTGTCGCCTTTGGACCACACCGGCGAGCCGTTTGGACCGCCCCAGCTCAGGGACGTCCAGACCCCGCACATCGCTTTTAGCACTGGCAGCAGCTCTTCGTCCACATATTGACTATTTCCGAGTTACCAATGGCCATGGCGCTGCGTGTTCGAAAATGCGGCAACGTCGGCACTTTGTGTGTTGAGCGAGACGAAGAACTTCCTTACACAATGCCTCCTCTACCAAGTTGTTGAAACGTGGTATTTCTATGCTTGGCCTGTGAAGAATATTCGTTCGTGCTTCGTTACTGCGTGGAGTAACGAAGACTTTGGACACTTTCACCATTTGTGAGAACAAATTTCGGAATTCGGATTCAGGATTCGGGTATTAAATATTCACGTAGATCGGGCATAGTTTTTGTAACAAGGTTACGACATGGCATCATCGATATCGCGCCATAACGTTGGCTGCGTTGTTATGCTGGTGTTTGACTCGAGAGAAAGTGCGTGTAACTAAATATAGGCGGCCTCGCCAATATGGGGTTTACCCAGCGGTAAAAATCCTGTTTACTAGCGGCCGCTATATAAGAAGGTTGGACAAGAAGGTGTATGTGATTTGTGAGTATTTTCACCTAAAATAGCCGCGTGCATGCATGCTCACAAGACGGTACACTTGGATAAAAACAACCCCAAGAGAGCGCTAAAAGGGTAAGTGCGTAGAGCTTATTTTCATTGTTGGGCCACTTTGCCAGGTAAATTGGTATCCCAAAACAGCGACGCCTGAATTCAGTGGCGTACCGACCCTTGGGACGAGAGG
>JNEY01000530.1:68334-83566 GCA_020875895.1 Aphelenchus avenae | reverse complement strand
AGTCTCCGTGGACACTTGCAACTTTGTGCTCTCCAAGACTGGCACCATTCACACGGTGCACAGTCAGAAGGACTATCTGGCCTCTAATCAGAAAGCTATTATTAACCCCAAAGATTTTTCAATGTGTCCCTTTGGTTTCAACCCCCAACCCCGTTCCATATAATTTCCTTTCCTTCATGTTGCTGTGACTAATGCGTTGTAATAAACGATTTTTATTCAACAAGTTTCAACAGGCATAAGCGCATACATTAAATAGCGGAAAACCAGTGAACAAGGGATTAAGAGTGAGAGAGAGACGAAAGGAGGGTGAGTGAGAGAGAAAAAGAGGAAAGAGGGAAAAAATGAAAAGAAGAGATGGCGACCTACTCGGCCGCTTCGCCTTCCGCGGACACCGCAGGCTCGTCGAAGAGACCCAAGGTCTCCAGCTGTCGACGCACGTCGCTCATCTCTTGCCCTTGATCATGTTCGCGTTGCGGTCGCTGCTCTGCTGGATCCGCTGGTGCCACTGGTAGAGCTTCATGAACTCCCTGACGACGGTGCTCTTCGTTTTGTGGCGGAGGAAGCTGGCCTGCAGCTCTGCCCATACTAAAGTTAGGTACTTCAATAATAAGTCATGTTTCGCAAGTCTACTTATGCTATTTCCACCTTTTTGCTAGGTTATGCAAGGGTGCGTATGGTTTTGCAATTGTTCACATATTTTTGAAAACTTTGCAAAGTTTTGCAAAATTTTACAAAAAAAAAGAAGCCCCAAGTGGATTTCGTTTGTACAGCTTACCTCGTGCGGTAACCACCACCGGTTCTAGGATGGTGCCGTCCTTGCAGGTGAATGACTCCGGAGGCTTCTTTCCGGAGTATATCATGCCGCGGTTGTCCGCGGCGTCGTTGGGATCCGCGGCGGGCGGCAGCGGTCGCGGCGCTCCGCCAAATTGCATCCAGCCGTACCGCTTCGGCTCCGGGAACACCTCCTAAATTGACCAAGTCATTGACATCAAAAGTTGTCGGTGATCTAGCAGTCACAATTTGCTTGGGAATCAGTCACTAAGAAGCTTAAACTTACATCCCGCAAGGCGATCTGGAGTGGCGCTTCTCCGCCGTCGTCGTCGTTCTCCGGTCCGTTGAAAGCGAGCAAACATTGCTCCTCGCTCTCGGGGTCTGCTCCTCCGACCGCCGAGAATATTGCGTCGGTCAGGAGCTCGACGCAATTGTCCTATAGTAAAAATTTCAGCGATAGCACAAACAATGTTACAAATCCTTGACCTAAAGGGAGAATAACTCACCAAATTCCCGGCGTGCTCCCAGTTGCTGTGTTCGGGCCCATAGCCCTCCCACTTGATGTACCATTGGCGCATCCAGCGCCCATAATCGAGACAGTAGTCGCAGGTGGGCTCCCTGCAGTACCTCAGCGCGTCAATTGACTCGACGACAAATACGTCGTCGTCCTTCTTCTTCGCCTTACTCTTCCGCGCTTTGGAGCTGAGCGCCTTCCAGTCGATCGCGGCGCGCTCCTTTTCGAGCTGCTCCTGCTGCTTGCCCAGCTGCGTCTCGTTGTAGCAGATTGCTATGATGTGCATTTTAGATTTGTAGATTTATTTCAGTTGGCAAATTTTTTTGGGTTTTTCCCGACTTTACACATTATTTTGCAGAGTATTCTAAAGTTTCAAACTTGTCTTAACAGTTGCTCCAAATTACGCAGGCAGTTGCATTTTAAATTTCCGAAAACATTGGATAAGCAGTGCACCGTTACACTTTGAGCGAGACTAAACTTGTGGAGCAGATCACCTTCGCCGGACAAACTAAACTAGTAAGCCTCCAGTGCCGGGACAAACTTACAAAGTAAGCCCAGATGCTCCACACTTTAAATTTTGTGCTCACGGTTATTGGAACAGTGCCTGTCCAAAACAAAAGACATCGTATTTCACGGTTTCGGAGTATTTTGTTTGGTTTACTCAATTAACCACAAGTTTCCCAAAAAAACTACAGTTTTGCCAATTTTTCTTGAACAATGTCCCGATATAATTTAAGCAAGATCAAGCTTCGTGGAGCAGAACACCTTCGCAGGACAAACTAAACTAGTAAGCCTCCAGTGCCGGGACAAACTTACAAAGTAAGCCCGGGTGCTCCACAATTTAAATTTTGTGCTCACAGTTATCGGAACATTTTTAGAATTAACCCGTTACTCGAGTTGCTTTAAAAATTTTGTTGTTAAGTGCTTAGTTTTCTTAATTTTGTGCATATTTTTTCCTAGTGAGAACGCTGCAAACTTACGTTGACGTTGGCGCTGGCCGCGCGATGACGCAGACGCGAAGCCGTCGTTGGCGAACGACTCCATTCGGCTTGTGCTCCTTGCCGCCTCGGTCCGAAGTCGCTTCGTCGCCGGCGGCTGGTTCTCCTCGTCCTCCGTCCAGAACTGCTGCGCCGGCGGGCGTCGGGAGCCGCCGTCGTCGTCGCTCTCGACAAGTTCTAAATTCATGATGGCGTTTGTTTGTGATGGTTAACTCGCTGGCTAGGTTAAAAATTTTTTTGTTTATTTTCCACGGTCGAATCTAAGAAAACCATTTTTTCGGAATTTTTATTACTTTTCTTCAAACCATGACACGGCGACTTACCTCCATTTTCTCGCTGCTGCTGCTTGCGCTCGCGCTCCTGCCGCTGGTGTTCGCGGGTGCGGTTGCGCGCAGCTTCACGCTCAAGAAGTTCTTCTTCGCGGCGTTGTGCCGCTGCATCTTTGGCTTGATTCGCCTCGTAGAGCTTCCTCATGGTTTCGGTGACGGGTTTGCCGCCAGTTGTCGGACGAGACGTCGCCGAGGAGCTTCCAGGCTTGGCGCTGTTGAAGATCTTCATTTTCCTAAAGCCATAGTTTTCGAAATAATCATGCTCAAATGCCATCCCCTGCTCGCTATCGCGTCTAAGCAGGACCTTCCCCCTACGTCGCGCCCCAAAAATAGACGTTATTTTCAGAATCTGCATGTTCGAAAACCCTCCTAGAACCCATTTAGCAAAATATTGACTTGCTATGTGCATGTTTGGGTAGCGCTGGTTATCGTGTGCACGCGGAATTTCTACCCCATACAACTAGACATTTCGCTTTGTAAAAAAGCATTTTTTTCAGAATTTCCATGCTTGAAAACACTAGGACTGGTTGGACAGAACAGCTCCTTCTTCATTTTGCATGGTGCTCCCTATTGCATGTAAGCAGCGCTCCTATAGGGCCGTACGTTCCACCTTGGAGCTGAACGTTATTGTCAAAATCTCCGTGCTTGAAAACCCTCCTACGACAGGACTGGTAGGATTTTCGATCTTATTCACGACGCGCTAGGTCAGCGTAGCGTTCGCTATCGCATGTAAACAGGAGTTAAATTTTGTAACTTTGAACGGCCATAACTTCAATCTAAACAGTCGACGCCGTAGCAAAGAACTGTGCTTGCGTAGCACTTGCTATCGCATGTAAGCAGGGGTCAGATTTTTTTACTTCGGATGGTCCTAACTTTAGTCTAATGAATAAGTTTCATCTTACTTCTATCGCAGTTAATAAGCCAACAAGACCTCTCCCACAGAGGGGCTTCAACGACACTCGTGTCACTTACTTGTCGGCGTTGTTGGCGTTGTGGGTGTTGTCGGCGTTGTTGGAGTGGTGGGCGTCGCTGGTGTTGTCGCAGTGATTGACGTCGCTGGTGTCGGAGGTATGGTAGACGTCGTTGGAGTGGTTGGCCTTGTCGCTAAATGTGAACGTTATTCAGCAAAATTCGGGATCTGCTAATGTTTAAGCTCGGACATTTAGTTAAATCACGACTAAATATTTTGCGAGAAGCTCTATGACAAAACCGCAATCTCTCAAACTTCAAATTAGACAGTCAGAATATCCAGTCGCGCATCTAAAAATAAACTCATAAATTAAGACCCAAGAAGACGAAATAAATTCCAAATCGCCGTCCAAACAACGTCGGAAAGGACGCCGTCCCGTTCAACTCAGAGAAGGACTATGCCCCGAGAAGACTGCCACTCTCTCCACCTTGGCTCCAAATGAGTTCCCTCACATCATCTGGCCTGCGACCCTCTGGTCAAATTATGTCGATCAATTATGCGCGAGGTCACTCGCCTCTCTGTTGGCGGTCATCGGAATGTGAGGATCCGGATGGGTAGGAGGATGGCACGTCCGCACTCTGCTGACCCGTGGTCGTAAATTATCGATAGCCCGGGAGGATCGGTCAGCGGGCGTCACCCTCTAGTTTTTCTCTGACTAGGCCGCCGGAGAAATCGTGCGCGACTCGACCGCCTGCGCGAACCTCGCGGGAATGAGTCGCACGCGACGACAAATGCGTTAGTGTAACTTAAGTGGTTTATCGCTGGACTTAAAAGTTAAATGAAGCAAGTCAAATTAAAGACTTGATGCTTCCAGGTTTGAAATTACCGATCGGAGGGGAATAACGGGACCTGTAAACTACTGAGGATTATAAAATCTCCTTCGCCCGGGAGGAAAGCTATCTTATTAGAGTTTGTTTAAAATTCCTTATCGCAGAACAGTTCAATAACGACGCTAAAGCTGCGCTAGACGGACGTTTGTTCGATTGTTTGCCAGGGGTGCAGGCCTTTTTTGTCAAGTAGGCACAAATTCTGCGACGTCTCTCTGCCTAATTCGTCTTAGTCATTTTCAAAACTTGCGTTGCCGTCTACATCCAGGTTCCGCTTGCTGTGGATTTTTCTAGGCAGCTTAGCAGCTCCAGGAAAACTTTAAAAGCAGCAGCTAGCTCAACCTGGAAGACAAAAGTGCCAAACATTTACCGATACCGGTAAAACCCGGACAAATTAGAGGAAATTGGTACCGGCTCCGTTTTCTACCGTTAGTATTATACGCTTCGCTACAGCGTCCGGGCCATTTAGTACTACATACCATAGGTGAAAAACGAAGGTTGTGCAAACTGCCGTCTTATTCCACCCGGCACGGACAGATGCTCCCCCCGGAAGAAGGCGTATTCCGCGCGTTCCATCTTAGAGCATGCAAACTGATCTCTGGCGGCAAATATTAAATGCTGCGCAAACATCTTTTCTTCATGCGCATTTCATTGCAAGCCTGCTTCCATTGCGATCGCCATACCGGTTGGCTTTTGAATTTGGCGTTCCGTAGGCATGCGACAAACCTATTATGGGTGCAGAACGTGAGTGAAAAACTACCTTGCAGCTGAAGTATAGGAATATTCATGACAAAGCTTNAAGGACTATGCCCCGAGAAGACTGCCACTCTCTCCACCTTGGCTCCAAATGAGTTCCCTCACATCATCTGGCCTGCGACCCTCTGGTCAAATTATGTCGATCAATTATGCGCGAGGTCACTCGCCTCTCTGTTGGCGGTCATCGGAATGTGAGGATCCGGATGGGTAGGAGGATGGCACGTCCGCACTCTGCTGACCCGTGGTCGTAAATTATCGATAGCCCGGGAGGATCGGTCAGCGGGCGTCACCCTCTAGTTTTTCTCTGACTAGGCCGCCGGAGAAATCGTGCGCGACTCGACCGCCTGCGCGAACCTCGCGGGAATGAGTCGCACGCGACGACAAATGCGTTAGTGTAACTTAAGTGGTTTATCGCTGGACTTAAAAGTTAAATGAAGCAAGTCAAATTAAAGACTTGATGCTTCCAGGTTTGAAATTACCGATCGGAGGGGAATAACGGGACCTGTAAACTACTGAGGATTATAAAATCTCCTTCGCCCGGGAGGAAAGCTATCTTATTAGAGTTTGTTTAAAATTCCTTATCGCAGAACAGTTCAATAACGACGCTAAAGCTGCGCTAGACGGACGTTTGTTCGATTGTTTGCCAGGGGTGCAGGCCTTTTTTGTCAAGTAGGCACAAATTCTGCGACGTCTCTCTGCCTAATTCGTCTTAGTCATTTTCAAAACTTGCGTTGCCGTCTACATCCAGGTTCCGCTTGCTGTGGATTTTTCTAGGCAGCTTAGCAGCTCCAGGAAAACTTTAAAAGCAGCAGCTAGCTCAACCTGGAAGACAAAAGTGCCAAACATTTACCGATACCGGTAAAACCCGGACAAATTAGAGGAAATTGGTACCGGCTCCGTTTTCTACCGTTAGTATTATACGCTTCGCTACAGCGTCCGGGCCATTTAGTACTACATACCATAGGTGAAAAACGAAGGTTGTGCAAACTGCCGTCTTATTCCACCCGGCACGGACAGATGCTCCCCCCGGAAGAAGGCGTATTCCGCGCGTTCCATCTTAGAGCATGCAAACTGATCTCTGGCGGCAAATATTAAATGCTGCGCAAACATCTTTTCTTCATGCGCATTTCATTGCAAGCCTGCTTCCATTGCGATCGCCATACCGGTTGGCTTTTGAATTTGGCGTTCCGTAGGCATGCGACAAACCTATTATGGGTGCAGAACGTGAGTGAAAAACTACCTTGCAGCTGAAGTATAGGAATATTCATGACAAAGCTTGACAACGCAATAATCGTTCTTTTTCTTTGTCAAAATTGCGAAGAAAAAACCTGTTCGTGTAGATGTATGACGGGTATGTAATTCGGGAGAACAGCGACAAGTAAAAATCACGAAATATTTTGGGACAATAAAGTTAAGATCGCATGGGATATGAACATTATAGCAAGGTTTACTTAAGAGCTACCGGAACGGTACCTAGGTCAATTCCTAGGTACACAAACGGATATTGCTCGGTAACGTGCTACATCAGTTCCCACAATGCAGACGTGCGGCACGCATAGTAAGTGAGCGTCGTGTAACCGCAGTTTGTTCCAGTTCCAAGGGTGCATGCCTCCACCACGATGTCGGGAGTAGATGCGATCGGTCACGAGCACACCGTAATGCTCATCTCGCAAGTTTTTTGCTTTCGTCCGCTCTCTTGTGTATCTAGGGACGCGCGATTTAAAAAAAGTTTCACTTATTTTAACGAATTGTAGCTTAAAACCTGCTCGTGTCAAGGAGCTCGCTCAGTAAGCAGATGGTGTTAGTTACGGCGGCGCGGCGGCGGCGCCTATTTTCGTCACTTAAGCGTTCAGTCGTATACACGGGAGGTATGTATGTGTATATAATGGTCGAAGCCCCCGACGCCAAAAATGCCTTGTGCGTACTTTTTTCTTTATGCCGAATTTTTGCCGACTAATGGTTGTAAAACGACAATTTTAGCGTGAAATTAGTCCAAATTTGTCCCTTCCGAGTACGGTACAGGGCAGTATGTACGGCACTGATGGTCCGGTACCGTATTGACGGTTCCGCGTAGGCGACCAGAAGCAGCATAGGCAGCATGGTAGGACGGGATCTGTACGATGCAGGCGGGCGCATACGGCAGGGCCGTCTGGCACATGCAGCACTGCGGTAGAGGAAGAGGTGACCCGGTACGACATGTCGGTCCGATACAGCAAGGTAGGTCGCTATGGCACGGGTGACCAGGCATAGTAACATGGGCTGGTACGGCATGTAAGGCGGTCCGGGACGGACACAGGTGGGATAGCACGGTAAGGATGCTAGGTATGGCACATGTGTTGCGGAATGTTAATATTTTCTAGAAACGCTACATTAAAGCCGCCTGAACTGCACATGAGACCTGCATCATTAGGCCGAGCCGGCACGGAACAGGCGGGCCGGTACGGTACGGCGATCTGGCATGGCAGTGGAGGTCGGGATCCGTAGGGCCTTCCGGTGCGACATTGATGGTCCGACATGTGCAAGTTGGTTAGCGATCGACGTCCGGTACCATTCACTTTCTAGACGACCCCGTCGTATGGTCTTTCCAGTACGGTATCGACGGTCTGCATGGAAAGACTAGACATTACACATGGGGTTCAGAACTAAAATTAAGTCGTCAATGGCACCAAAAATCTGACAATAAGCACCGTTCGCTCTGATCGTTGGCGTTTTATAGCCCGGCAGAATTCGAATGCCTTCGGAATGTCTTCCGAACCTGATGATTTTTCCCTGTATTTTCTCAGCAAACGGGCTAAAAAATACGCGACAGTGGACGAAAAAGAGTGTGTTTAAGCAGTGCCCACCGTGACCATTTACCGGCAATGAAAGTGATTCAGAAAAGCACATCGTACTAGGCGTTCGAGCTCTCTGGACTTCGGAAGT
Organism: Aphelenchus avenae; assembly: GCA_020875895.1. Taxonomy (NCBI): domain Eukaryota; kingdom Metazoa; phylum Nematoda; class Chromadorea; order Rhabditida; family Aphelenchidae; genus Aphelenchus; species Aphelenchus avenae. The sequence goes on along the minus strand of JNEY01000530.1, from coordinate 75,479 downwards.
TTTGGTTCTTCGACTTAACACACAAATTGCACAAAAGGCCATGAACGTTACAAAGCATGTTTATTTTTTGAGAGGCCTGATTCGCGTACTCGTACGGCCAATCTTGTCAGTACTGAGAAGTGTCCGATAAAATTGTTTGCTCGCGAAAAACGGCACAAGCTGAGCAATCGCTTAAATCATTTACTAGGACACTGTTTGGATACGTATAAAATCTAATGTTTGTCGGTTCGTTTACACGGCAACGCAAGCTGTCCATTTCGTCACATTTTTAACGCATTCACATAACCCACGACAATAAAGTAATGGAGTAAGAACGGTTAATTTGCAAGTATAAATTAGTCATAGGTCGTTAAGCACGCGCATGGTTACAAAAAAGTTTCTTAATGTACGCCTGTTTAGCAGGCGGCCGTATCCCAAAAGCAGGAAGAAGCTGGCGGTCGGCACGAAAACGCAGGGTCAAGTGTTTCCCTCTTATAGTCTAAACATGGATATTTAGAAGCTTTGGACGTAACATAAGCCGTGCAACAGGGCTGCGGGTCTCGGTCTCGGTCTCGAAAACCGAGACTCTCGGGGGGTCTGGTCTCGGTCTCGGTCTCGGTCTCGGTCATGAGAAAATCAGGCCGCATTGAGCTTTTTTCGGTTAAAAATATTTCATTGCTTTTGCCAAAAATTCGACAAATTTTAACGCAATAACTATCAAATTCCCGCTCAAACCCTACTAAGACTTGCTCAACTAGCTTCTTAAGTTGCTTTTACGCAATGCTTGGCGAAATTCTACTGGAATTTGTGCGTTTAGTAGTGAACGAACGGAGCTTCCAAAGGACCGTGAAAAACTCTAACTCTCGGTCTCGGTCTCGGTCTCGACCGAGACCGAGACTCTCGGGGGGTCAGGTCTCGGTCTCGGTCTCGGCCTTCAAAATTTAATGCCGCAGCCCTGCCGTGCAAAGCGTGAAGCAGCGTTTGTAAAGCAAATAACTAGGGTGACGCGCTTAATTATTCTGAGGATTAATCTTTTACTTCTCGACATCTAGCAAGGAAATTTCTTCAAAGACCGGTTTTTCCCTATGCTTTTAGTCTTCCCGAAAGCAGGCCAAAGGCGGGAAAACCAAGATGTCCCGATCAGGTTGAGGCATCGTTGATTAAAACTTGACCACTACTGTATTGCAACTAGCACGTAGCCTGTGCACGCAAATGTTTTTGCGAATTCAGAGCGGCACTTGTGTTGAGGAGACAGTAAACAGCGAGATTTCGTCTTAAAGTACAAGTAAAAGTCACATTCCTCGCAAATATACGGAAACTTCGGAAACGGACAAGAAGAAGTTGTGGCTTCAAATGATATGCAATAAAAGGTTGCGCTAAAAAAAGAGTAACTCCAAAGGTAGTTCATGATACGTAGGAAGTAAGTCAAGAACATCTTTGTGAATAGGTTACAGCGAGTCGGTGTTAATGCAGGTACGAGAACGTCCCTACGACAAGCGTTAGGGACGTGCTCCGGATGCTACGAAACCACAAAACGGAACTTATTTCAAGGTATTCTAAGTCTCCTAAAACGTGTAATAGCGGTCTTGTTTTCTAAATACTCGAATGTGGAAGTTTTACTCGAACGTTTAAAAAATTAAGGTTCTTGTCGCATTGTCTAAACGCGTGCTGCGCTTTCTTGGTTCGCCTTTGTTAACAAAACCTGACGGTCGTCCCCCGAACCCAGGGACGTAGCTAGGACCCCTCGGGAGCGGGGGGGGGCAAAGGAGGGACCCTTACCTATTTTATCGGCGACGGTCTCCGGCCGGGGCCGAAAAAAAGCCTTCTTCCCCCTTTGGTACATTTCTGAAGTGCCCGATTTTGGCCAAATTCGTTGTTTTAAACGGTGTAATTTTGGTGTTTTTAACCCAATTACAGCCCGCGGCAGGCGCCGCCCAGGGCTTTTCTGGGCTACTTTGGCGGAATTTGGTTGAAAATTTAAGGTTTGGTCATCTTTGAACCGTTAATTTAGAGAGCTTTAACCTAAAGAAGCTCGCCGCAAGCGCCGCCAACGCGATTTTTGGTGTCATATATTAAAATTACCTTCGAAAATTTAATTCGCCTTGGCCCCCCTTACCCTCGCCGGGCCTTCGGCCCGGTGAGGGTGAGGGCCAGAAGCACTGCACAAAGTCACAGCAAGTCTGTTATTAAACTGGTGAGCATGGCATGCTCCCTGTAGAAGTCCGGATACAATGCAATCATAGCATAGGGTTATACGTCCACTTCAGGCAGGTATTAAGATTCACTACGCGGACGGGCTGTTAAGCATCGAAACTCATTTTTAAAAAAACCTGATGCCCGGCTTCATCGATGCAGACGTGAACAGAGAATACACCAGACAAAATAGCTAATTCCGAAATACCTAAGTTCTCAAACAACTAATAGAAACCATACAGTATCAAGGACGTCCTAACGGGGGGGGGGCATTTCGGCTTAGGCCCGTAAATAGCGGAGAGACAACAAAAAGCGTCAAACGACCAGTAGAAGCGCCGGAAAGTCCGACAATAAAACAACGACAATCACCACAGCCTTTAATCTCGTTTTAACCTTGACGCATCTGTTTACCAGCCAAGTCATACGAAAAAAAGCTGCTCCTACGTGGTTAGCAACTTCAGAAGCTTATCCTTTGCAGACCCGCAATGTCTTGCTGTTGGTGCACGCACCTATCGGCGCCCGGTGTCCGGCCTGGTAAAGGGAACGCACAGGGATTTTTACCAATTTTACCGGTGTGACGCGCGATGCCCGGGCGACGCAAGAAAGAAGCCTTGGTCCCCTTTGGTATTTATAGTACATGCAGAATGTTTTGCACTTTTAAACGCTTTAAAACGTGTTTCCAGAACGAATTGGGCAAGCAATAGAGATGTTTCGGGCTCGCGAGGAAAAATTAGCCGAGCGATTCAGGCTGGTCACTACCTGAAACTACAAACTCGAAGGATTCGCAAAACGTTTACGCCCAGCTCTGGCGTAAGACACATGGCGAAGCATATTTTTCCGAAAACATGACTCCGAACCCGAAGTATCGCTCTCATCTGCACTGAGAAGTCGTCACAAGCTCGCTGCCAGCGAAAAGCCACTCGAGTCGAACCAATGTAACAAATGCCGGCGTCCAGAGGCGGCGGTAAGCTCTCGGACATGGATGTCAACCCGCATTACAAGCATCTTTACTGTCGTCTAACTGAATTTATGTGCGTGAACGCATGGGAACGCAACAGCTCTTGCAGAAGGCTCTTAGCAGGCAGAACGATATAAAGTGGTGGAATACGATGGCAAGAGAATTTTCGTCAAGTACGCTTAGATTTCCGCCTGAGTACCGGAGTGAGGTCCCGGTGCCGGTACTCGCAGATAAGATGTTAATACCGGTTGAAGCTTTATGCGACGGTTGTATCCCTGTATAGCGCCAACGGGATAAAAGCCTTAAGCAGGGCTGCGGGATTAAATTTTGAAGACCGAGACCTGACCCCCCGAGAGTCCTAGAATTTTTCACGTGAGTCTGGATACATGAGCATGCTTTTAGACGGTCCGTTCCTAGGCGCCGTCAGCGCAAATTTCACTGGTCTTGCGAGCGACGGTCCTTTCATACCTCCGCATTTTTTCTCATTCTCAAATGCCGGTTCACAGGCTACAAACATACCTTCTACTAGGCTCAAGTGGCATTCAAAGGCTTTTGTGCTTGCGCCGTATGATGCCAAGGGGGGCGGGGGAAGGGTGAACTGGTGACGGACTGATGATTGAGAGGCGAGTAAAACAATCAAACTTTATGTACGCTGACGGTTTGAGCAGCTCTTTTTTTATCGTACTGAAGACCTTTGTTTCGCAATTCGGTTGTCTGTCGCGTTCTGACATTATGCTTTCGTGTTTTCTTCTCGGCCAAAATCGCATTCGAAGGTATCACATACCGTGGGTTAAAGTAGAGTGTCAGCCGGCACCTGGGGTTTCTCACCAAAGGGTCCGCCCTTACCTTATTTTACGGGCTTCATTACGTCCCGTAAGGGGGGGGGGGGGTCCCCCGTGCCGTAGCCGTTCCCGTACCCGTATTTTACGGTTACGGCTACGGCTACGGCCCGTAGTACGGTACGGGTGTCGATCTCTAGGTTAAAGTATTTCCTCGAAAAATCTCACCATTCACGTGCACAACCGGCCATAAGCGCGCCAAAACATTGCCTTCAACAATGACCAAATGGGGACGTTGGCTTTTTGGAGCGTGCTGAGCGCTCCCTTTTTTATGATGTATCGGGCACGAGAAAAACGTTGGCAAAAATTCGTTACCGGCGTGTTAATAAAAAGAAAAATGCTGTATACTTCTTTTTTGTTAGGTCTACGTTGGAGTGAAGTAGTGAGGTCAAGCGATCGAATCATACGTATAAGGCTGTAAAAATGCAGAAGCTTGCCTAGTTTGGGTTCCTGTTGAAGACCGATCCGAACTAACTCTCAGGCAGCATAAATCATATGATATTGCATCGTTCAGAAAACCTGTAGCTCACCACATGATCGAACACGTTATTCAGTGGAGACGCAATGCATCCATGCAATGCGGGATGCTCTATTCCAGTGACTGCATCGATGTCTCACCGACTAGCACGTCCATTTTCACCCTTCGGAAACCAAACGATGATCGCGGTAGCGCAAGTGGCCGCGACTATGGATAATAGTGTGGAAGTCGGCAGAGCACGGCACGACAGCGCTCAAAGGGTGCTCTAAAGTAGTAAAAAGCTCCGTGTTTTGCATGAACCAATGTGGCAAAAAAACTCCACCATCAGCATGGTCCCGTTTTCCCATGCGTGCGTACGCGCGTCGTGGAGCAAAAGTTCCCACGGCCGAAAAAACGATGGAAAAATTGCGTCCAGGCAAATGTAGTCCGGACGTTGTCGTGAGATACTTCACAAACGAGTTGTTAATATACTAAATAATACTAATTGTTAATACTAACTTACTTGCTGTTAATATATTACAGCCTGGTAAAGTTTGTGTCCATTTTATATTCAAGCTTTTTTTCAAGTACAGTAAAAAGCCCTGTAGCTGTTTCGAGGAGGCATTATGATGACTGTAAACTAGGCGCAAAAAATTGCGGGATTACGGAAAATTACCAAAAACTCGACCTAAAATTTAATGCTTTACGTGCCATAGATGGCCCCGACATTTATCAAGGGAAGGTAAACAAAGACGAGTACGCCGCGAAAACTCACAGCTATGAACAAATTTACCGGTTTTTATACATTTTGCTTTTATGTGGTTTAGAGGTAAACCCCGCGAACCGATATCCGAGAACCGATCTGATCCCCTGAACCTGGCAAGCTTGATGTACGACACCGTAGGAATGTAATTCTCACAAGGACGCAGCCCACTCACTGACTTAGGTTCTCCGATATATTAACGACGCAACACTGCATCTGATATCCGCGTGGGCTCAAAATAAGGCATAACTTGTATTGGACCGTCAGCGGGACAGTCAGCCTAAAGCGTGTTGATTCCCGTCGTCTTATCATGTAACGCCCTCTGCACTTGTACTGGCTTTAGCGAGTAATTGTGCCGGGGAAGTACTGTTCGGCCGTGACAAGTGAGCTGCTGATTTTCGGCTGGCTGTTTTGTTTCCACAACATTTGCATGCTCGGGAAAAAGCTACTAATAGTGTTAAAGCTCGATTGCATTTCCCCGTGAACTATGTAAATCAATACTAGTCATTTAATTCTCTGTTGTGTATCCAAAACCTGTGTATCACCCTCAAGCCTCGCCAGCAGACGGGACGCTGCATTAACCGTAAGCGTATTTTCGTAACAAATGGACCAATCCCTCGCGCATGTAAAATACCTAGCTGGGATACAAAAAGTGCTGGCTTTGCTTTTTCGGTAGTCCGTAGACAGTCGCACGTCCACTGAAAAAGCAAAACCTGGAACGCATCAGGGTAATACCAGCTGGAAACAGCCGTAGTTGTTCACTCATCTAACGAAGAAAGAAATCGACAAAATGCCAAAACCCAACTGGCATAGAAGAAAAAAATGAAATTAGACTTATTTTTGGTTGTTATATTTGTTTATTTTGTCCACTGGTATGTATGTTTGCACGTACGTTCTTTTTGAATAACTGTATTAGCATTAGCCGCCTGATTTACTGTCCAAGCAAATGCAGCTGTTTGGGTTTATACGGTCAACTAGAAAATTTCATTGCATCTTTGGTTTAGTTAAGGTGCCTGCTGAGCAACACCACAATTCAATACCAACGCTTACACGTGGCTGACTTGAGATATTTTTCGTATGTTAGGAGTACGGTTATCGAATTCAAACGAGCTTTTATGGTGGAATACACCCCACCATGAATCAAGGATTTCGAAACTGTGAAGGTCTATTGTGTGCCGGCGTCGCCAGTGCTAGCGGGAATTTTAGCCTGTAAATCAAATTCAAAAGAGGGAATTTCAGGTGGGCCCTTCATTTCAATAGGATTTTCCGCGAAAACCTGGTACATTTTGTACGTGTTGTTACGTCTGCGAGAGCATTGGATGATGCATAACCATGCCCAACGGCAGTTCGTCTACCATCGGATAGCACCGCGTGCGTAAGCTCAAATATTATCGTACTAACGGTCACGGCGTGTAGAACGTCCCAAGATCGTTCCACTTGAATGCTTATTTTGATTTGAAACACCAACTTATCGAGCAGCAGACAAATGAACGCTAGTGACTACAAGCAGGAGGTCCTTGTTGTTGTCTCAAACCTGGGTGGAGGTTCTGTTCTTGATATCGTAGGCATAAACCGATTCGATAAATAAGTTATACATAAAAAATTGCAATTTAATTCGGATTGACAAAAAGCTGACCAAAGGTGCATTTTCAGTTAAATTTGGTTCAATCAGGGCCAGAAAACAGGTTTTTCTGAATTTTGGCACCTGCTATACGCCATCTTTGATTTTCGTACTGCTTACAAACTTCACCGTAGACGCCTTTTTTTGTCGCGTCTCCATATTTGTCAGCAATATGTCTGCCTTGAACGGATAATACAGGTTGGCTTTAAAACTCTGCCTACCAGTAACGTACAATCTGAAGCTGCGGCTTTCCTGTATAGGCGCTAACTTCATCCCGGCAGCGGGCAGGGGTCTCAGATGGAGATTGCGCAAGGGGGCCGACAATCCGCCAAGGG
>JNEY01000530.1:0-48919 GCA_020875895.1 Aphelenchus avenae | reverse complement strand
CAAAAAGTGATGTAATTTCGGCTCGGTCAATTTCCGCTCATTTGTGTCCAACTGCTACAAAACTTATATGGTTGTGTAGAGAAAAGCGGGGACATTAATCCTACGGTTGGGATTTTTGATACCCCGCTTAGTTTTGAATTAAATTGCGACTTTCATCGAAAAATACGTGTTTTTGGCCTTCAAGCTACAGTAAAGAGGCGCTTACAGTAATTTTTCAAGGGGCGCAGCGCTCATGACTGTAATTAACTACTTGCTGTTGCTATATAAACTAATAGACTTGAATGATAATGTCGATGTAGGTGCTGGTCAGCAGTACTGTATCGTACAGGGCTATGCACCGTTTGCCAGAAGCATCTTCAGACGAATCCGTCATGGGCGGAGCCGTCTGAATAATTTCTTTTAAGCGTGCATCTTAGGTTAAGGTCCACCATACCTGTCGATCGGGACGGTGCTGTCTCTTTGCCCCGCTGGTGGAAACCGGGTAGTAGAAAAGATACACTGTCACAGTTTTAATAAAAACTGAGGCTACCACCCTGCACACCGCAAATGCCGCCGCCGGCAATATCAGTACTAAGCAAAATTGGCAACATCCTTCAGCAAATTATGGCTGTCAACAAAGTGCTGGCTTCAGTGTTACGGCTAAAGCAACGGCGTCAACGTTCTACTGGAAGAGAAAAACATTAGGAATGACATGGAAGCAAAGCCTACTCGCATTCGCTCAGTACCATGCTGTAATTAGATCATTCTCAATTAACGCGTTATGACTAACAGTCCAAGTTTTATTAAGGTCTGTGTCGTGAACGGCATATGCCGATTCACGAGCAGAAATTTCCTTGCGCTTCGCTGAGTGCGGTCGTGACGTTTTGCCTTGCGTGCGAGACCCTCGCGGGCGTGCGGTGTAAAAGCCGGCGGCGGAGCGTTCTCTGCCGTTGTGGGTCGCAGGGCGGCCGGTGAAATGTGACTGGGACTCTGCGGTCGCACGTCCACTAGCCCACAGCGGAACTCCGCTGTGGGGCGCCGAGTGGACTTCTACCTTGTCAGCTCCCCGTTGGACGTTAGTCTAATTTAGGCCAATATGTTTCGTCATATTGCGAGCATATTTTAGCCATCGGGTCGCGTATTATGCCACATTTTTCAGCTTTGTAAACCCAAGATTGAGGCCATAAAAAAGTCATCCAGTCATTCCACGGTGACACCGGCCGCAACGGCACAACTACGTCAGTCCAAGGACACCGTGGCTTAGGAGCCGAATCTACCCCTCTAATGCTTTATTTGGACGTGTAACGCATATTAGTAAAGCCGAGCTGGTCCGATACCGCATATCAAGGGCCAAGAAGGAACTCCTTCTTGCTCCGAGGCATGGCTGTCAGCGCGGCCTACTTCACAACCAGATGAGCCGCCGTTGGCCCACGATTTCGATCACAAGCTGATTCGCGTTCCTTCTCTCCTAGCACAGCGAGAGCAAGCGTCGTTTACCACGTCGCAGCCGCCAAGTCTCACATGCGACTAAAACAACTCAACCGTCACGCCATAACCGTTGTATCCCAATACGACGAGGCTTGCGAAATGGAGCAACAGGCAGCAGCAACCGAGGACGCATGTCTCCGACATCTGGCAACTCTGGGAGAGAGCGACAGTACCGCTTCGGCACTGCCCAACGGCACTACGACCGCTTATGCGAAGAGTTCGGCTTCCACGCCAACCTCGATCGGCCCAAGAAGATAGTCGCTATGCTCTACGGCGTCTTCGGGCAAGTGGGGGTAACCAGGTGGTCAGGGAAAGACAACCACCTTGCATTGACTTCTACCCTGTACTTCTACTTCTACCTCTACTTCTACTTCTATCCTGAGTAGAAGTCGAAGTGGAAGTAAAAGTTTCTACTTATGCCGGGTAGAAGTAGAAGTAGAGGTAGAAGTTTTCGCCGTGCACAGTGAAGAAGTAAGTAGAAGCTAAAAATCGCAGATAAATTTAAAGAGGTTTGGTCACTAAAAGTGATCAACAATCACTTTTACCCATAGGGTAGAAGTAGAAGTGGAGTAGAAGTCGAAGTTTTTTAGACTATGATGAGTAGAAGTAGAAGCTGAAGCAGAAGTTTTCACTCAAGCCGGGTAGAAGTAGAAATTGAAGTAGAAGATTCTACTTAAGGCGGGTACAAGTAGAAGTTTAAGTAGAATTTTTTACTTAAGCCTGGTGGGAGTAGAAGTAGAAGTAGAAGTTTTTTAGCCAAGTCAAAACACTGCTTACATGAGAGTATATGAAATGTAAACAGCCGCAAACAGTCGACCGGAATTAAATACTTAATTAAACACGATGTCTTCCCGCTTCCTGGATAAATGCCATGTACAGGCAACCCGAAGCATTATCAAAACCTCTGAATGACCGTGACTTAAACCGAGCTGAAAATTCAGCACTGTACGCGAAGCCCCAGCCTGGGTAACGGCACATAAACCCAGAACTTCGTATAGCTCTACCCTGTGCTGTCTTATTTGTTTCTTGGGCACGTGCACAGCCGTACTAACATTTATCGAAAAGCTGTTGCGGAAGTCATAAACGATTGTGTGAGCGTGTTCAGGTGCCGTAAGCTCACGCACACTTCACCGAATGTCTAATGGGATGAAGCATACATTACGGCACTGGTACTATGCGTCGGCCATCGTCCCGAAAGCGTATTTCAACCTGCGTTATTTACGATGGGTAGACAAAAAAGAGGTCACGACTTACTGGGTTGAGGCCCAAGCCCAAGTGAGTGGCAGAGATAGGCTTTTCGTTTCCTTTATGCGCAAAGGTCGCCGAATATTACTTTTCTTTTGGACATCCTGCGCCCGGTCTCGATACTGTTGACAAGTGCAAATGATATTCCGGACTTGCATAGCGACACTGCAACTTAGCCGGTCTGTCAACGGAAAAAAAACCTGCCTCGCTGTCTTCACGCTGCCAACGCAGTCGGCAAGTGTCATCAGTGCGAGCAGTGCCCGCTGCCGAATTTGAGCCTATTCGCCCTCTCGTCGCCAGTTTTCAAATACGGAAATATCACAGCTCGGTCCAAGTAAATGCAAAATTTTGAATAAAACCGGGTCTTATGATCAAGCCCGGACTGAGGATGTCATCTTTCTATTCAAACGAAACTCATCGGAAAAAAACTGCTGCCATCTATCGGCTGGTGCAGACAAATCTTGCTTTTATAGCCTGCTAGGTTCTTGATTCTCCGTTGCGGTCCTGCCGTTATGCGAAGAATTTGCATGTAGGGCGCCCCCCCCCGTTCGTTTACTTCGTTAATTAACGAAGTGGACCAAAAAAGGTCCCACTTCGAAAAAAATTTGTTTGCTTAGGCGAACTAAGCAAACAAACTCTAGCGAGGCCCTCTCCTTACTCAAAGGCTTCGTCTTATGTCTCAGAATGACAGGTTGATGACGTTTTAGTGTTCCGCTCGCACATGTCCTTCCTGCGGCACTTCATGGCGCGGGAACCAGTGAGTGATTATTGAGCCGTTTAATCTATCCTATGCTACCGTATCCTGCTTCATATGTGACCAAGGAAGAAAGCGAGGAATAACGGCGGCAAATCGAAATCCCTCTGCATTGCGAAGCTAAAAAAATAAAATTCCGCTTTCCTAAGCCTAAGCCCAAATCAAACAGCCCTAAGCCTGAGCCTAAGCTTTCCTAAGCCCGGTGAATGCTCCTAAGCCGGGTTGTTAAAAAAGCCGAAATAAGTGCAGTAATCCGCTTTAACGAAGTGGGTTAACGAACTGGGTTTTACCTTTGCTAAGTCAAGCTTAGTCTGAACTATCGTGCAAGTTCCGATTTTTGTGCATATTTTACTTTTTTTTAGTTCCTTTGTTTTCTACCGGAAGTCCAGAGGATGCTCAACAACAAGTCCTGTTCATCCGGTTTTGGGTCTTCTAGACTTCCGCTTCTAGTACGTTGTCCGCAATATGAATGTCGTCTAAAAATGGACTCGGGTACCACAACGCCGGTTTTTGAAAGCCATGTTAGTCATGGTTCAAATGAAATCCCTCATTGCGTTTAAAACCTGTCAAATTTTCGAAACCGCTAAGAACAAACATGAAAAGGGTCAGCGCACTGAATCGGCATTTTTTAATTAGATGCATCTCGGTTGGGTTTACGTCAATTTAGCGAAAACTTGCTTTAGCAGATCACGCAGGACTGGAACCAGTTTTTTTTGAAACTATACCGGTTGCCACAGGCCTCTGAAAACTGCGGCGAAAGGGGCCACCCTACAGCAACTTTACTAGGGCCCTACGTCTCCCAGGGACAAAATGACCCTGTGACTGGATCCAACAAAAAAAAGATAATTCGACGAGAAAAAATCAAACAAAGCGAAAAATACGCAATTTTTGACAGAAATTTAGATAGTTTTGGCAGAAGTGTGGAAGCGTACATATCTCAAGTACGCTTCTAGTACGTTGCCAGCAATGCAACTTGGATTACCTTAGGGTGGCATGCACGTTCCATTCTTTGTTCAAATTGACAAATGGGAGCCATGTGGGAACTGCACTGAGACGAAATTTCCAGGTTTTTTAAGTCAAGTAGAATGTCAGTTAAAAAGCGTTTGTGAACCTCGCGTAATTTTTCCCAGTTTAGACCTTACATCCAACTGGATTTTTTCTCAGAATCCGTCCAACCGATGGACTTAGACGTGATCAGGCTTCTAAATATTTTCCAAGTCATTCAAACGAAAAAAAGTTGCGATATCGGTAAAATTTCAAGCGGGTTAGCAATACTCCACGGTACCTGTTGTCGGCAAAACCTGTTGAGGTATCTGATGAAAACTTTCCGTAACGACGTCTCGAAAACAGAGCACAGCTCTAGCTCGCTCATGGTTCTTTATAAGCGGTTAAAGAACATTTGTCACAGTTCGATCTGACTGGGTACGAACATTTAGCGAAGCAAACAACGTTTTTTCTGAGCAATGAATAGCCCGTTTTCATGGCCAAGTGAACGTCTTTCCTTGTTGACTTCGCAAATAAAGCATGATCGGCTGCATCGGTGGCTAAAAAATTGAAACGAAAGCCTTTTGCCTTTGCGCTCACCTATATCGTGCTACGCCGAAAACAGCGTATGGCCAAAGCTGAACACCAGACATTGGATAGCTCGAATAACGAACAACTGGATTGTCAGCTAACAAGCATGCGAAGTTGGCCAAACTGGCCTATATCTAACGTTAGGCTGACTCTAGGGAGCCGCACAACATATCCGATATCGAGCGGTACCTCGTATCCACTAATACAAAGTCTCATACATATTTTTGCAAAATAAGTCACAAGTAAGTTTTTACCCGCACAACCGATTCAGTTATTTTCTTCACCTAAAAAACCTGAATTGCCAATACGCGTGGAAGTGCTCCAGCGACAAAATAATTTGAGCAAGTTTTGGTTGAAACAGGAATCAGCTTATTTAAGAACTTGTATCACACATTCAATCGCGCAGTCAGCATCCCTACAAATATAAACGATCCTATAGTGAGCGTTTTTGGAGTTAACTAGGCTGTTTGGAGTGCATGCGTATAATTTTCTCGGATTCTAGCTACTTTTTGGGTAACCCGTCAATTCAGTAAATGCAAATTCAGTAAATGCAAATTCAGTAAAACAAATTCAGTAAATGCAAATTCAGTAAATGCAAATTCAGTAAAAAATTCAGTAAATGCAAATTCAGTAAATGCTAATTCAGTAAAAACAAATTCAGTAAAAATCAGTAAAAAGCCAATTGATGTGCCAGTATACTCAGGCAAGAATTATTTCATGTTTTCCTCGCGCCGTAGTGTGACCAGGGTCTAAGCTACAAAATTCTGCGAGCGTAACTAAGTATGCGTTACGGCAAGAACAACGAGACCAGCTAACAAGTGCTAGCAGTTCAATCAAACCAAGCAAAAGGGCAAGAGCGAAAAAGGCAAAGGATAAGCGGCAAAAAGTTGGGTCAAAGAAGGAATTGTGGCGCAGCCAAGTACAGGGATGGTGGATGACCATTTACGCTGAGAGATGGTACGCTGGATACGGCGCAGCAGCACCTTGGATTCAGGCATGCGGTCAATGGCGGCGAGAGCGTTGTACTCTACGACCATCGTCCGAATCTGAGAGCTCGGAATCTATGAGTTGCTGGAAACGAAAAGAACAAGACGCACACCGCTAAAAGGCAAACGCATACTGCAAAAACGGGTTTTTACTGCTTTTTACTGAATTTGATTTACTGACTTTGCGTTTACTGAATTTGCATTTACTGAATTTTTTACTGAATTTGCATTTACTGAATTTGCATTTACTGAATTGACCTGTAGCCACTTTTTGCACTTCCTTCTGCGATGAATCTGGACAGCTACTGGCGTTACGAAAGTCCGACGGGTGCGTCAGCACTCTGTTTCATCTAGAACAGATATGCTGCGGCTCCTAGATAGGTAGCGTTGGTATCAAGCCAAGGCGCAATATATATTTGTTCTTACAGACACCTCCGTTCAAATCGTATTGTATTAACCTGGTTAACACCAAACACGATTTCGTAACCGATAGCACAGTAAGGACCTCGCGGCATGCGGCTAATGCGTTAGCGTTTCCTTAGCACCGGCGTCCTAAATAAACATGCGCCGCTGCTAGTGTTTACACAAAACATGTGAGTGTAATGTTTAGGTGCCGCGCAATTGGAGACATTCGCGGGCGCGACCGGAAATAGCGTGACTGGGCTCGCGGGCTCGGATAGCCTAAGCCTAAGCTGAAAGGCGCTGAGAGAACGGCGCTAAGCATCGTTTAGATCAGTTGACTACTGCGCCCAGGGTGCTCAGATCGCCCCCCCCCCCAGGGTTCCCCCCCCCCCCCCCGCGGCGAAGCCCCGGGGGCGAAAATGTTAATTTTTTCTCGGACAGATGAGATTTTCATTGAAAAGATTCCAGAAATAGCCAAAAAAACCGTTGGTATCGCCTGCGGCGGGCTTAATACATCTTTTCCCTACGGGAAACTTTGCGACAGTGCTTCAAATTCGAACGCGACGGGCCAAAAAAGTCAGATTTTCTACAGCAAATAGCGAAAATAGTTCTAAAGATCACGCGGTCGGGCCTAAGACTGTATGTTTTGTATATCCTCTGTGTTTTTCCAGTTCCGCTTTTTTAAAAAGTTCCAGTTCCAGTTACTTCCGAAGTTCAGTTCCAGTTCCAGGTCCCTTATAGCCAAAATTAATAAGTTCCAGTTCCGTTAGTTCCAGTTTCAGCTGGGCAAAATCGGCCCTTTTCGGCCGTGCATTCATACAAGTCACCATAAGGTAACTATTGGTGATAGGTGTTTTCGGTGTTGGCCGAAGGCCGAAGTAGGTAAGAGTCCCCCCTTACCCTCCCCCCGAAATTTTGGGCTGGCTACGCCCCTGGCTGGCAACGTCTCTTAGCGCCTTCTGCGCAAAAAAGGTAAGGCCCCCCTTACCATGCCCCCCTTGGCTGAATCCTAGCTACGCCATTGGTTGTACCTCGAATGGGTGCTCGAATCCTGGTACTTGCCGCAGTACTCGTAAGCGTGGTGATCAGCTGAGCCTCCTGGAGTGCTTACATTTTATTTGGTATGTGTAGTGCGCGGCGATTATTACATGACAAACGAAACATCTTCCAAAAACATGTCGGTGTAATATGTGACATTTGTACAGCAAGAAAAGGTAACGCTAGTTGCATGCGTTTAGGTGATATCAGTACCGTGTTAGTTGCCGTTGCACAACACAGACTTTAAACTGTACCTCATCTTCGCGAAACTCGGGGCTTTTGACGGACACTGTACATTGAGTACGAAGGGTGCGCCTGACCTAGGATCCGTGACACTGACTTTAAGAATGCTGCGTTAGACGCTGTGTACACTCGGCCACCCGAACACCGCGGTGGTCTTCTCCATTCTCCTTGTCCTTCCGCCATCCCGACTCTACAACCTGGTCAATAACACAATCAACATGAATTCCAGGAGCTGATTTTGCATGAGCTGGCCCTCCAAATTCTGCTTCGGAAGTTGGGAAAAAACCTGCAGGTAGCCGATATTATGGCAGCTCGTAGCATTTCTTCATAAAATGTTGCTGAAAATGCAGATCCTACCGCATTTTAGGCATTCGGAAAGAGTAATCGTAATCCACTCGTACAGGAAATAAGACTAATACAACTAAAAGCGTGAAGCAAATTTTGCAAGAATTCGTCCTTTCCACTTGAGCTTTAGGAATTTCAAACAAAAATCTTGTTCGTCAAAATGACATAACCGACTTTATGCCGTTAACAAGCCTACGACTTTTATAAAGTAATGACAAGGAAGAAATGTGCGGAATTACATGCGACTTGGAAACATTTAGTGAACGTAAACAGAGTTCGTGCAGAAAATCCCTTAGAGCCTTAAGCAAATCGATCGCAGGAAGCGCGTGACACCTGCATACAATTGAGGAGAATCGCGTAGTGTCATCGAACCGGCGTCGCGATGAAGTACGAACACGGCCGCCGGGAAACGTCTGCGCAAGCGGCATTCCGATATCCGACTTTTGACCTTCATTCCTGCATTCTCCCATTAGTATCGCTTTCAGCGACCGAAAACGGTATAGCCGGCTACACTAATAGAAAATTTGAGCTCCTAGGTAAAGGCGAGAAAACGGCCATTTAATCGAAGATCCATGTAAAATATTCATGGTGTTTAGTCGCTAGTACTGCTTTTACTCTATGTTGTTCACTAATTCTGACTGATTTATGCGCGTCATCTGGGTGTAAAGACTTAAGGGTTTCGCAATAAATGGGCTGGAACAGGGGGAACAACCTGCCTCTCCTAATCGCTACAATCTTCTGGTTGACCGTATGCCTAATAAAGCAGTAACTTCGACGCGTGCTTGACACCATCGTTGTTCACATTTCGTTTTTTTGTATAAAAACATGACGTAATGATGGTGACGTCAAATGTTATTTTACAACATTTGGGATGACATCATTTTTCACCGCAAGTGGACTCTTCGGAAAGCGCAGACGTTCAATTCCCATAAAATGGCAAATATATCTCCGGATAAATGTGTTTTGTACTCCAAACCTGTCGGTGTAGCTCGCTTGTGTAAACCAGTTAAAACTTAAGCATTCACATTTACCACTTTACGTAATTATTTCCAGCATTCCGCTTTGTCCGATCGCGCAATCCATCCGACGGCGGAAGTCGCAACAAGCGCCCATCCTTGTTGCTTACGTAGCGTGGAGAAGAGGGGCGGCTAATTTTTTTAAAAGTTTTTAAGAGGAAACATGCGGTTTCAGGTCATGTGGAAGTAGAGCTCCAGGGGCTATATTTGAACAAATAAGGTAACTGCAAAAATGTCATTCGACCCGATTCGCTAAAACGAGAAAGGACTCCCACGGCGAGGGATTCCCACGGCGAGCGAGGGCGCCGGCGATACTCAAGCCTAGTCCGCTAAGAGATTTTGTCATTAATTAAGACTAAGAACAGGCAACTAATATTCGAACAGTGCACTTAGATTTGCTTCCCGATTTCATACTTGCCCTGTAAAATCTAGGAATAAGTGCGTACAAGCGTCTGAATACTAAATGTCCGTTGCGCGCGGAGAGAGCATGCGATGTTTGCACCGCGATATCCAAGCAAGAACAGTTATGTCTAGATTAAGGTACAATTGCCGCATTGGGAATTACCCGAAGTTCGCATCGTTGGTTGGGCACCTCGGTGACTAAACACGGGACTTAGTCAGTGCCGCAACATACGTATTTCTAAACGAAGTCATGAACGACATCTTCCAATTCAGAGAAAAGCTGTTCATTATGAAATCAGTACTAGTTTCTGACGGGGCCACCGGTATTTCGTTAGTCTAAAGGTCGAGAACCCAATCGGGGAGCGAACGCGGGTTCTTGGAAACATGTGGACGCTGAAAATCTGCCATACTTGTGCGAGCGCAGTTTGACTGACCGCGTCGTTCCTGAGATGGGAAGAGTCTCGGGAGGTGTCGAAAAGTCAAGACCAACCCGATGCGCCACTGGGTGCCACCCATTAAAACTGTTCTTTTTTATGACCATTCTTGACCGATATTTTGCTGGCGTCACCTGCAGCGGGCATTACCTTTACAGCTACATTACATAGTATAGGTCAAGCAAGGATCTTCTACTGCTACTGCCATACATCTGCCCAGTACGTACCAAATTACTTGTCGAAGTACCGGTCTCGGCTTTCCGAAGACCGCGGACCATTCTACGGGTCTCAGTTTCCCTCACGGACAGGGCTTGTTTACCGGGTCTCGGTCTCGTCCATGGCGAATGACACTAGAGATACAGAAACGAAAAAAAGTCTAATGTACAAATGGTATAAGTAATCGCAGCTAGCAACCCCGGACGCTGGCCGCGCGTAAAGCGGTTAAGCTAAAGCGCTGGATAGGACAGTTAAAAGCTTAGCTTCGAATCATCGTCGGTTACTCACTCGCAGAAGCAAGCACTAAAACTAGTGTCATGCAAAGAATTCCGTAGTGGGTAAATTACAAGTCGAACGCAGCGTACCAATCTGTATGCATGCTCTCCCATGAACTCATGCGTACTAAGCGGCAAGGAATGCAGAAACACGCATGCGCGCGGGCACACGTACTTTACGCGGAGAAAGTTTGTTTTTTTGACAGTGACGACAAATGTTGTAAAACTTGAATTGGTAGCCTCGCTATATACTTCATCGTTGCAAGAACCAGTGGGCTTATCTGCAACCATAAAAGCTTCGACGCGAGCATAAAACAAATAGGCAGTCGTACACCGACTCGATTTTGGCGCTAGAAATTGTGCCAAGGATTTGTACGCTATTGCCCATCTTACGGTATTGCATTAGGGCCCAGCAATGGCGGCCATACTGGTGATGTAACCGTTTGTATGCCCCAAAACGCTAACGAACAATATATGTGTGCAAGTTTCCTTGGGGTTTGCAATTGCGATTCGGCGACGAATTACCATTAATAAATTCCTCGCTTAGTTTTTTCTTTACTAACAAGAATCCTTTCGTGCTTGCCTTGGCTGTGCTAAGTGTTCTCTGACGTCTCCCCGAAACATTCTCGTAGACAGGTCCATCTCAGGCAAAAAAGCGAGTTGTCCAAAGTGCCAACATCAAAACAATCTATCGCATTTCTTCGAATATAGCCACTGGGGCTTTATTTTTCGTAAGGTCCCTCAGAGGGGGGCTATATTCGAAGGGGGAGGTCTCTATTTGAGGGCGGGGCTATATTTTTCGCGAGGGCTCTCCGAGAGGGCTATATTCGAGGGAAGTGGGCTCTATTTGAGAGGGGGGGGGGGGTATATTTGAAGAAATACGGTATATAGGATCTCAACGTTGCTCGTATGGAATCGGAAAGTTCAAAGTAAAACCTGCTCCAGTATATTGGCATGCTAACTATCATTTTGTATCGGCTATTAAACGCTATGATTTTCTGCAGCTTGCAATATACTTGATCAGTCAAATCTAATGACTGATGAACTAATGTTCGGCTTGGAATATGAACACATGGCCAGGTGACGACACAAGCGGCAGACGTTGTCGATCATAGAGTTCATTCCGTCTATCAACCCTGGCAGGGGAGCGGGGGGGGGGGGGGTGGTCGGCCCCCAGGGGGGCCGGGGCCGGGGCCGGATGCTGGGGCCATGGGGGCCGGGGGCCGGGGCCGGGGACTGAGCTTGGAGGTCCGGGGCCGGCCCCAAGGGCCCCCACAGTTGCTAAATTAGCTAGAATTTGGGTATTTTTAGGTAAAAATAAGCATGAATTCCGATGTAAATATCTGCTATTCACGTGTCCTATGCCGTCACGCACAAAATAACTGACAAACATTGGTGATCCACTTGATTGAACCCTTAGCCTTTGCCGTAACTGCGACCTGCACGGGTAAAAATGGGGTTCCTTTACTGAAGGGGGCCTGGGGGCCGGGGCCGAAAATCACGGCCCCCTGCCAGGGTTGACCTCTATCGATTAGATGCAGTACGTGCTCTGCAGCTTGTTATACATGCAATTGACGGGCACGCCACTTGCGACCAGGTACCTGACAGCAAGGTTGGCATAATCCAGAGTTAAATTATTTCTTCACAGTCAGAAAAATGGTTTAGCAAATATATAGCAAGAGTTTAAAAAGCTTTTTACCGTATTTTCTCTAATAAATCCCCCCTCTGTTAAAGCCCCACACTACCAAATAGACCCATAGACCCCCGGTCCCGGGGACCATTGCGAATTAGTACCCCCGGGACGATTTATTAGAGAAAATACGCTATGCATCTCGCATAGTTCTGCTCAGTTTGGATGTTTGCCTCCCGCCGGAATTTGTCTCGGCTTATGGCCGTCAAGCGTTATATACGCGTACGACGCGGCTAAAAGTATTTCCGACTCATTTAAGCGAGCATCACAAACGATCAAGCAATGGAGGCGGACCAAATTCCGTGGGATAAGTTTAATTTAGATGAAGAACACAAAGCTCCAGTTTTCCTTTTTGCAACAAAAAAACTGTCAATACAACATGAAGTAGGTCGCTTGCCAGCTCCTCGGAGAAAAGCAAATCATCACTTCACTTGTGTTTCTTGAGTAATGCTCGAAAAACCTTGGACAAAGGAAAGGTAATCGTCACCATAAGGTAAGAATGACTAAGTAGCAGCAACTAAGAGAAATGAATGTTACTACAAATATAATTGTCGCGTCTTTTCATACAGCGTGCAATGGAGTCAAAAGACTGGTTTGGGAACATTTTGCCATTTGTTGAGGATGCCGTGTTTGCCGTATGTAGAGGACGCTACGGCACATAGCTCCCTACATAAACTCATCTGCGACCAACCTAGCACATTAAGGCTGCACAGACGAGCTACAGGGCCCTAGACCACGGCTAGGGCCGAGGTCCTATCTCTCAGGTAGCGGCTGACCCCTAATGATCCCCGACTACATAGGACTGTGCCGAACACTTACAGAAGCGAAGGAGTTTATCGGCCCACGGCTAGCACGTATCCCGGTAGGAGCATAGTGGTCACATCAGTGGAGAACAGTGGAGAACATCTATCACAAGCATACACGAGGTTATATAGTACGGAGATGTTGTGCCTTTCTCGGCATTCGTCACGGCTTCTTCGCATCTCGGGGCGTCGGAGGGAAACATCCAGTCAGTCGATGTTACTGCTTCTTGCGGCGAAGGAACTCGTCATCGTCGACTGCTCTGCAGAGCGTGTGCTTCATCGCCTCTGCGTGCATGCAGTCGGCGACATGTAGGACCCAAGTCAGATGTAGGACCCAAATAACGTGGGAACACGATTTTTACCTTTTTACCCGCGTACTCGCCGATACTCTGAGCCATCTTTGCCAAACACCGTGAACGCTGGCTGGTATGAATCTAACATGTCACGCAGTTCGCACTGAGCCCAAACCTTTTAGTGGACAACGTAGGTAACACGAGACGTTGGATAATCGAGCCAGCCGTTTTATCAACAAACATAATTGTTTTGTTGTTTCGGAAAAACCTGCGGTGCACACTCATACCACGTCTCAACCATAACAGCGGCATCTTGCACGTCACAAGTAGCGCAGTCCAGCCGTTAGTAACTCGATAACTTGGCAACAACAAAATTAAAAAAAGCCACCACTCAGTGCCAGAGGGTGCCCAAGGCAATTGTTTCGGCGTCACTTTCCACGTTTTTCCTACGCGTCTGACGCCGTCTATAACGATCAAGTCGTTACAGTCAAGTCATAGTGGTAGAGACTTTTTTTCCGATATTCTTCTGTGCAGCGATGCGGTAAATATTCTGTTTGTAGACTCCATGTCTACCCCGAGCACCTTAGACAACTTTGCACAGCATCAAAGCCATTAGTAGCAGTGTTGCTGAATTTCCACTTAATTCCGTCATTTCCATTTCCATTTCCAAGGATTCTTTTTCCAGAATTTCCATTTCCATTTCCCACTAGGTGTTTTTGGTACCATTTCCATTTCCAAATTTCCACCATTCATTTCCGACTGAACCGATTTAATGGGTTAAATGACGCACCGACAATTAAACACAATGTCAAACACGCAAAGCAACTAGCGAGAGATGTTTTCGTTGAGGTGGTACATCAGCTTGTCGTCCAGGAGACTCTCCTGAGTGCGATTCTTCTTGCCAACAACGGCCAAACCGGCGTGGCTGAAGCATCGTTCAACTGAGGCCGAAGTTGCAGGCGCAGCGAGGTATTTAAGAGCCACCGGGTGCACGTTCGGGTACTTCACCGAACCTTCTGAACGCCACCATTCGAGTGGTTCCGTAGCGCGGAAGTCTTGGTAGAGCACAGCGTTGATGCACTCCTTTGCCTCCGTAAGCGATCCGCTTCCGTGTCCCGCAGTCCTGTCCTGCGAGCTCAGACGCTTCTCAAGCTTGCGTTTTTTGAGCATCATCTCCTCGTAGTCGTCGTCGTCTGCGCCCGCAGGTTCCGCGTCGGAGACGGCTTCGCTCGCGTCTTCGTTCTTCATGCGGTCGGCTATCAGACGACAGATGAAGTCGCTGTCTAAGTCCACAAGGAATGCCTGTGACGGGTCGAAGACTGCGGCCATGACGTAGTGGGGATTGAACGACAAATGGTTCGCGTTGATGAAGCTGCCAAAGCGACGAATCATTTCGTCTTTCAATGCTAAAATAACCGTTTGGAAACACGTCGTGGAATTTGTATTTACAGTTTGCAAGGCTGGCGATATCCGTCGGTTCGTTGGGAAACTTCTCACAGTGTTTGATGAGCTTTTTGATAGCTCCGTAGACCCTGGATGCAGTGACCTTCGTGTCGCGCTGCTTGGCCATGAGCTCAGCATGAAAGGGCTCGATGATCTCGCAAAACTGCTGTTATATTGCTGCTGCTGACAAATTATATTGAATCGGCTGCTAGCAATCATTAGTTGACGGATGAAATCAATAGCGGTGCGACGGATGAAATCAATAGCGACGCGGAGTGAATCAGCATCATTCTGCTGACAGCTACATGCCACAGCGACAGTCGCTACCGGTAGGGCCGCTCAACTCAGCGTGACGGCGACGGAAAATAAGGGAAATTATACATGTTGGAAATGAATGAAAATTCGGTTTTCGAAATTTCCATTTCCATTCATTTCCCACTACCGCATTTTACCGAAATTTCCATTTCCATTTCCCACTAGCGATTTTCGTAGCATTTCCATTTCCACATTTCCATTTCCATTTCCAGCAACACTGATTAGTAGTAATGGCTTTGTTCAAGAGCACTTCACGAGTGTCTTACGCCTTAATGTCTTAAGGCCCGTTGGAAGTAATGGCAGCTAGTCTTAAGTCCGTTTGTTAGACATCCAAAATGTAGTAGCCGCTAAGGGCGCTAAGTAAATTGAGCGCTGGAAGTGGATTACAACTGCATCGAAACGAATGAGCGGAAGCGCGTCCTTGCACCGGCGCTGATAAAGCAAGTCGGCTGCGCACGCGACCGTTCAACAAGTTGAGTTTGACCCTCATTCTTGCGTTCCCCGTCGGTTCGCGGTCTTGAGTGCATGCAGCACTTGGCGCGCATTAAAAGCATTAAAATGACAGGAACACTTACTTGCCCGAGTGTAAAACGTAAGATATGGGAAAATATGATGAAAGTAATCCACCACCCCGGCAATTTTAACAAAAAATATAATGCTGACCCCGATGTCCTACAATGGCTGGCTTCATACTTTTTTTTCAGAGGCGATTTTTTTTTGTTTCCGCAGTCTGCATGATCGGTAACCCGTCAATTCGGGAAATGCTAATTCGGGAAATGCTAATTCGGGAAAACTAGTTCGGGAAATGCCAATTCGGGAAATGACAATTCGGGAAAATTAATTCGGGAAATGCTTATTCGGGAAATGCTAATTCGGGAAAACGAATTCGGGAAATGCCAATTCGGGAAATGACAATTCGGGAAAATTAATCCGGGAAATGCTAATTCGGGAAATGCCAATTCGGGAAATGCCAATTCGGTAAAAACAATAAAAACCCGTTTTTCAGCTCTAGGGATTAGCCAGCGCCCTAGAGCTTANATTCGGGAAATGCTTATTCGGGAAATGCTAATTCGGGAAAACGAATTCGGGAAATGCCAATTCGGGAAATGACAATTCGGGAAAATTAATCCGGGAAATGCTAATTCGGGAAATGCCAATTCGGGAAATGCCAATTCGGTAAAAACAATAAAAACCCGTTTTTCAGCTCTAGGGATTAGCCAGCGCCCTAGAGCTTAGTTCCTTTAAGTCTAGAGCTTAGTCCCTGGATTTCAGAGCGTTGACCCATGGTTCTAGAGCTGCCCCTGATTCTAGAAGTCGAGAAGTTAACGAATACAACGAAAGTAAGCACGCTTTTATGCACGCATTGTCTGCCCGGAGCGAGAGTAGAATCAGCAGAAGTCTGCTTACTTCTTCTAAGCGTGTCTTCGTATCTTATAGCTTTGGCTGGCACTTCACGCTGTTCTGATTTGGTTCATGCTTAGGCTTAGAAACCTGAAAACCAGAATTCTAAGCTCTAGAAGCAGAGGACAAAGCTCTGTATCTGACGAGCTAAGCTTAACACTTACAGCGTGGACGCTTACAGCGACTAAGTCTAGAGGCCCCTTTGAGGAGGAACCTCAAAATCGGAATTCCATGGTAATCACAGGTGCTCAGCCACTTTCATAATGTTTTTTCCCGAATTGGCATTTCCCGAATTAGTTTTCCCGAATTAGCATTTCCCGAATTAGCATTTCCCGAATTGGCATGTCCCGAATTAGCATTTCCCGAATTAGTTTTCCCGAATTAGCATTTCCCGAATTAGCATTTCCCGAATTGACCTGTAGCCGCATAAATTGTATAAAATAAGCACAAAGCTAGCTTTTCGACCTGCGGTTATGCTGTTGTTCTGCCTACTATGACGAGGCAGCAATGGGTCTTGTAAACTTAGGAATAAAACCTGCCACTTCTGTCCTTCTTCTTACCGGATTAAGAAGGCACACGGTAAACGGGTTAAAGAAGTAAGTTTTTGTGCAAGTTCGCTTCAGCTCCCCCTCCCCCCACTTATCTATTCACCTTCAGTTCGAACTTAACAAGGCACACGACAAATGGAATCGATAAGTAAATTTTGCAAGAGTGCATCCTTCGCACTTGGGCTTCAAGAATTTCGAAGAAAAAAACATGTTCTTTACAACGACAAAGCGGACTTTATGTTACCATTAAGAACTTGTCTTTACCAAAATAAATGCTAAGCAAACGTGTCCGGAAAATAACTTGTTACTTGCAAACAATAAAGATGAAAAGAGCTTGCACGCAGGAATTCGCTAAGCGCCCCTAAGGAAGTCGAGCGCAAGAAGTGCGCGACGGTTGAATGCAAGTGAGGTGCGTAGCGGAGTGTCCTTGCACCGGCGTCGCGCTGAACTCTGAGCGCCGCCGCCGCGAGGCGGCTGCGCAGGCGGCCGTTCGCGGACCGACAGTAACGGTCATTTCTGCGTTTGCCGCCGGCTGGAGGGCGCTGAGTAAACGTGACTTAACGCCTTTGTGAATCGAAAATGACAACAGTTCTGAGAAAAAAGCACGTGATCTGGTTCTCAAAAACCCGTTGCAACTGATACTCTCATGATTTCCGAAAAGGATCATCGCGAAGGCCTCCTAAACTGTAGGAAGCCTATAATCAGCACGTAAATCATCTACCCTTCCTTGAACTTTCTAGTACTTAGTGCTATTTCCACTTTTACTGGCTGGATACGGTTTTGATTATTCGAGCAGGGTATGCACATCCGACCCGCATGCTCCGGTAGCGATGCTGCTAGCCCTGCTTTCGATGCGTTGAGGTTGGATGTTCATCGCGCGCCCAAATTTTTAGCCTGCGGTAGGCTTTTCCAGTGCAAATTCCATTAAACGCAAATTTCGCATAAAATTCGGCGAGGAATTCACTTTGCTTCGTTAACGAAAGTGAAATTGCGGTGAATCAGTCTTCTTTTCCAGCGAAAGTTTTAAAAACATGAAAGCAAGAAAGTAAATAATTTAAAAAAGAGAAGCTGATGGAAATTAGTCGTTTTTTTGGGTAAACTCGGTGCCGTGGTAATGGCGGTGTGACGTGACACGTCACGACTCACGTCGTGGGGTGTCATCTCATCACGGTGATGTCACGGGGATCCCGACTGTCTCTAGTATCGAGTCACCAGCTAAGGCTCAAAAGTCGGTAGCTATCGGAGAACGTCTTCGTACACACACTACCTTTCAGAAACGACTGCAGGACAAACCAAAACCACTCACAAGGAATTACTGGGCACCGATCCAGGGCCTTTTGATGGACCTGACTGCCTTGGTCTAACGAGATTGATTGACTACGACTAGCTTAACTGCTAAAACTTTTTGCGTGATCAAAGTATGAAATATATTCGCAATTTTATTGAAAAACCTGATCATGCCGAATCGAAAAAACATGCGAACGTGGGAGCATAAATTTTTTAGGTTTTTGAGGAGCAGCCTCTGTAGAAAAGCATACGAAATGAAATCTCGTAAATACCTTTTCTTAGTGCTGCTTTCTGAGGAAACACCCACAGGAGCGTTCTTGAAGCGCAGGCGTAAATCTACACATAGGATGTATGGATATATTGTTGGATGGATGTACATTTGTCTGTCCAGTTTCCGCAGTATGTTTCTGCGTTTTTTTAAGAAGTTCTGAAGCCATGGATTGGACCGCTTCGGTTCGGACTGGAAGAGAAGACTGCCCGAAATGAGTACGAATCGAGTATACCCAGGCGCGGTCAACATGATGTGGTCCCCACAGTTAGCGCTTTCCGAGGAATATATGCGTCAGTAGCGGTCCAAACTAGCTAAGCCCGCATTCGGCGTATAGTCTCGCAAGTAGAGCACTGAAGAACAAATGGGTCATATTAAGGCACATTTCGGCATAACATAAATGCTAAGTTAGGTTTTGGCTTTTCAAAGCTGCAGGAACGGAATAGAGTCGTCTTGTTTTCATGAGGATCCGGTACGGTCCGGTAGCTCGGGGGTTTTGGTACCGATCCCGGTCGTCGCCTAGTACCGGCTCCATTGCAATTCTTCAGGCGTAAATTCATCCACATGGTAAGCAATTTATTTGCGACACTAGGCAACCATAATTCGTAAATATGGCTTTGTAAAAATGCGAGACAAACGTGATAGGACAAGTTACGCTTTAGTCCTTTATTACAAGGTTACTGCCCAGTGTCCGTGCTCGTTACTCTGGGCTTAATACAGCAGCAGGGCACAGGGAAGCGTGCTGAGCGAGACGGGACACTGGACTGTGTGTGTATGTAAGCACATATGTGTGCCTTCGAGCGCACAGAGAGTACAGCACGCAGCGGAAGCCAACTACGCGATTCAGAAAGTGCTAAAAAGCAATAGGAAGCGGCGGCTCCAAAACGTAAAAATGACTGTAACATGAAGCGCTGGCGACGCACCAAATGCTATGAACTTCCTGTCTTTAATCTGCTGTACAAGTTGCATTTTACAGATTCCTTCCCGATATTCCTAAAAGGTTTAAATGGGCGATCAGTCGCACTTTAAAAACCTCTGCACGAGATGTGAAACTTATGCCACTTGTTTGAGATGGACCGTCAAATGACCATCTTCCTCCGCGACACATATCGGAAAGCCTGGCAATCTTCCATTGTACAATTTTCAACTGTCCTGCGACTTTTCTTTATTAGGAAGTCATCACGCTGCTGCCAATTTCCTGTTGAGCTACTCTTCTCAATGTGCATAATGGCGCTTCTAGAAACGGGCACATCAGGGTTGTCTCATGTTATGTACTTATTCTCACTCTAGGCGGATTCCCGCTGAATTACAAAACATGATTACAATGTAATCATCAAATAAATACAACAAAATACAACAACAAGGCATACAAAACTATTCAATGATGCCTAGTTAACGCTGGGCGCTAACTTTAACTGTCAAATATCTGTTTTCTGTAAATATGCAGGTCATTGTACTGTATGAATACTCAAGTCCTACCTAAAAGACAAAAAAACCTGGTTGTGAAGGTTCCAAATGAGGCCGGCTGAATCGGTATCGGCATCGGTCAGCTTAAGGCAATTTACTGGCACAACAAGGTATTTCGCAATTAGCTTCTTTCGCAATGGAGCCGGCAAAGATTAGCATGGAATGTCGTTCACTTTCAGCATGCGTAAATATTGGATGTAAACCCGTTAACAGGGTGCCCAACCGGTGTTATACCCAATCGCTATGCGCCGCTGGTTGACGTTGTTTGTCATTATTTTTTGGGGGAAACATCGCTGATGTCGCCTGCGGCGTGCTGCCACGGAAGGCCGCATATAAGGCTTAGCGACTTCTCATTGGGTAGACATGTCGCCGTACTGGATTTCGTGACGCCACGGTTTTTCGTTAATACGCAAAACACATTTTGCTCTGGTGGCCCTTGCGGCTGACTGTATTCCGTTGAAATGCATTCAAAATAGCGGTTTCAGCGTACAGTGGGCTAATATTGACCCTGTAGAATAGTTAGTTGCATTGGACTGTCATCGACGTTGTGCATGTGAAAGGTTGGCAGAAAAAAACTAGCATCCTGCTATATGCAACCAATGGGACGAATGCGGATCAATAAATATAAGTGCAAACAGCATTAATGATAAACGACACTGTAATGTAACACCCATTCAAAATGCATTGTTGACTCATAGTTTCAATAATCATTCATTTCACTGTTATGAAGGCAAAACCTGAATCCTGGATCGTCGTGTAATGTTGCTAATTTCCCGCACTGCAGGTGCCAGCTCAGACGCGAAATAAACGGCCCAGCACGTTGCTCATATAAAGCCTAAAAGCTAAAGGGGGAACCATGATCAGATCTGACAGTCTAGTGAGCGGCTGTGTCCCAATAAAACGTCTCAAAATAATAGCTTTACGGGCTGGTTGTACACCTTTTTAATTTTTGAATTGTTCGTAGGCGCGCTCGGAGTGTAGCAGCAAACCGAGCCATCCACAGTGAAACCAGGCGGACACAGCGGAAGCGAAGCTACGTTTTGCCTTTGCAGCGCAAACCATGCGCGCCAAAGAGAATCAAATTTATAATATCAACGACAACTACTAGGTGACGACTAGACAATGTATGGAGCACAAAACTTGAACCATCAAACCGTGAGCGTTTGGCTCGTGTTCCGGCGTTAATGAACCGCCTTCATATAGCGGTAATCCTTGTAATTATAGCGGATATAGCAAAAAACCGTGGGCTGAAATTTCAGCCGACCATGTTAAAAAATACGGTTGGCAAGCCGATAACGTCGTGGGCTGAAAAACATCATCGGCTACAACAGTATGCTATTCCGGACAAGCGACAAGATGTCTGCGTCTAATATAAACGAAAAACCTGCAAGTTTTCATTGTTTCGCTTGCGTTTCTGCCATTTGTATGAAAGCGAATAAACGCAAATTTGCTCGCCAGGCAAATGAAATATGTTTGTTTAAAAACAATAAATTCATGCGGTGGCGGAAAAATAATCTTCCCGGAAAAATGTGTGCGCAACAAACGGTACCGCATGCAAAACTAGGCAACTTGTAGGGTTCAACCATTTTTCCCTGAGAGCTTTGCTGGACTTTCGAGATCCACGAGTCTACCGACGGTGTGTCCATACAAAAGATTCGCGTACGCGTACTTTACGAGAAGAGTGCAATGTGCGCGCATAGCAGTACGTCCTCATTAGGGCACGCGCCCAGTGTAAATTATATCGTTTCATCGGCTCAAAAGCGATAAAGTTCGTGCAGGAAATATTGCAGGAAAGCAGGCGTTCCTGGCATTGGGCAACATTACTCGGGCAAACATTCGTAAAAACCTGTCAGGAAGTCTCCGCTTCACTTCAGGAAGTCTGGACTTCATCGGCCGTAATTCTCTCTCCCAAATTTTTCACGATTTGCCCGTCACGGTGTGATGCTACGTGGCTCCGCAGTCTGAACTCCATATACGTCAGTGATGTAGAACTGGACGGCTCATGACTGACTCTGGCGTGACGGATACGACAGCAAAGCCGTTTAAAAACTGCTTCGCGCACTCCAGAGTTCGACGTCGCTTGAGGCCGCTATCCTTCGATCCCCATCAATGAAATATGCTCATGACCTAAAACACGTTCTAAACATGTCTCTGTGACAAATCAACCTTGAAATTTTTGGCGATCACCCACTATCGGGGGTCGCCCACTATTAGGACTCTCCCACTATTCGGCCAATACGGTAGTCATTTTATTTAATTTTCGTGAAAACCTCGAGCCGAATGTCAAGAGAATTACAGGTAGGAGAGCCAAAAATTACCATGCTTACTGGAAAAGCTAATATAAAGGTATTCCGATAAGCACTAAGCCTAGCTTATCGATTCGGCACTGAATAGACTACAGCGCACGCTCCTATGCACTGTAGTTCTTCCTCGGCGACAGACAGCCAGTTTTTCGAATGAAAACGAAGCTGAAAAGTAGTCTGCAGGCATGATCGTTTATTTTTGGCGATTATTAAAGTGGGCAAATGAAGCAGTGAAGAAGCGACGTTCATGGAGTAATGGAATGGTTAAACTCGGCTGTCACGCAAAGTCAAAAAGGGTCCAGGCAGGCCAACCCCTAAACTGCCTTGAACGATTTAGAACTTAGCGCATAGCTTTAGCAGATTTCTTTTTTAACTCAGGGCGGATACCTGAACGTTACTTTCGCGGCAGATCTTTTGCCAGCTGTTTCGTTTTTTCCCCCATTATTTCTCCGGCAACGATATTCAGTTCATTCGTCGGCGAAATTCAAAGAAGAAAACTTGTCAGAATACTGACGTCCCCAGGGAGCAACTTTGTTCCGGGCCGTCTCGCCAAATTACGCGGCACAAGCACGCGGCTGTCGCTCAAGCTCTTTGTGCAGCAACAAAGAGTTTCATCCGCTCACACGCAAAAGTCGGATGTTTGCTATTAGCTGCTAAAGGCCGGCGACAAAGAAACCGCTGGGTAGCCGATTTGTGCATTGCACCGAACTCCAAACTTTGCTCGGAAGGTCCGGGCGAGCGCAGTTCACAGCTGCGTACATCATTTACCATGCAGCCCTCGTACTCCTCCCCACGAAAAATTGTTTTTTCGTATACATCACGTAAAATATTGCTTCATCGTCAGATTTTATTGAAAACCTGTTCGGACGCGTCCATAGTCTGCTTGACCAACTACCACGAGCTAGCTTTAGCACGCATACATTGCCGCAGATCTCTGAGCAAATATTCCTGGATTCCGACTTGAAGTCAGAACAGTAATTTGTTCGTCTCGGGGTCATCATCGCTGGCATAGAATATAAGGAAAAATGCAACGTGCGTTATGAGTTTTCGCGGCAACTAATTACAAAAAACTGAATAACTCACACTAGATATCGACGAAAAAGTGTGAGCTGTAGCTGTCCGTCATCAAATAACGTGGCAAACGGGCATGAAGCAAGTGACACTTTTTTCTATCGACATTCTCCTACTTGGCACTGGAGGATATGCAGTTCTCGATTTTTAACCAGAGGCAAGGAATTGCGACATCTGTTGAAAATCGGATTAACAACAAAATAGTCTTTGCTGCTATCGTCAATTTATCGCAACGAATTCTCGTGATCCGGGTATTCGAAATCAACCTGGTCAAGTGAAACCTTTCGCTTGGTTCATTTGGAGCAGCTGGTAACAGCTTGCCAGCAGGCACGGAGGAGCCATGCAAGGAAGGGAAAAACAAAAATGTCTGGCATTGTAGACGTCGGATTAAGATGGCCTTGTCTGCCAAGAAAAAAATTCGCGAAAGCCTGCCATGTTGCAAAACGTCGACATTACGAGGCTTCGTCAAAG
This sequence comes from Aphelenchus avenae, assembly GCA_020875895.1. Classification (NCBI taxonomy): domain Eukaryota; kingdom Metazoa; phylum Nematoda; class Chromadorea; order Rhabditida; family Aphelenchidae; genus Aphelenchus; species Aphelenchus avenae. The sequence continues at coordinate 25,161 of JNEY01000530.1, read as the reverse complement.
CGGTAATCATTCGTCATCAAGTGCATCTACTGCACCGGACAAGTGCTCAAACTTTTTCCGAATACCGTCGTGGCTTCTAAGATTTATAACGGCGCCCGTTGCCTTTCAGCAGTCAAAGCAGGCGGTGGGGAAATCCGCTTAGGCCATGCGGACGCCGTCTGTCATAGACGCAAGTACTCGCCGAAGCCCATAAAAACCGAATAGTGGCCGTGGACAAAAGCATCGTCATGATTCGCAAAACACGCGAAGGTCAAGATAAGGAGGAAGCTAACCGCTTCCGAATAGTGGGCGTGGGCACGAACTATGGTTGTGTTTCGCAAAATAAACGAACGTGTCAAGCTAAACAGGAATCCAGCCGCTTCGACTTGTGGGGCTGCTGCTTTTCAGCCTCTATGATTAGGCAGTAAATGTCTTGTCAACTTGTGAATAAAACCTGTCACACTTCTTTGATTTCTTTGTCTAACTCGTAACTCCAAAGCATTTTTCCATTACACGCGGCTAATTGCTACGGAAAGTGTAGGGCAACCCACATTAAAGGCGCTTGGAAGCCATAATCGTAGACCGAGCTCACGCAATAAATCGCTAAGTGTCTTAAGCAAATCGAGCGTGGAAAACGCGACGACTGCATTCAACTGAGATGCATACCATGCGTGTCCTCGCACCGGCATCGCACTGAACTCTGAACGCCGCGCCGCGAGGCGGCTGCGCAGACGCGGCAGAAGGCGCAGTTTGCGGCCCGACAGTGACCCTCATTCCTGCGTTCCTGCCGGCTGAAGGTCTCTGAGTGGGCGCGTCTTAGCGACATTGTGAAACGAAAATAAAATTATCTCTGATTAAAAAAACCGTAACGGTTCAGAAAGCCTGGTGAAACAAACTGACGGTTCAGAAAGCCTGGTGAAACAAACTGACGTTCTTATGATTTACGAAAAGGATTTTTGTGAAGACCTACAAAAGCGTAGGAAGTGCGTAATTAGCACGTAATTCATCTTAACAGGGCGAGTGAGACCCTTCGTGGAATCATTTATAGTACTTAATCGACCTGTTTGCAAGCAGTAAGGGCGTTAAAGATGCCAGAATACCGACCGGGGCACGAGCAGTCCAGATTTACTTGACTCACTTTTAGCTAATCTGCCAAAACCAAGACAAGAACATATTTTTCCTCCTCCCAACGCTTGAATAGCCACTTCCCTCCAAGCCTCGAGCAACTACAGGGCCATTCTCCGCAGGGATCTTCCCAAGCTTAGGTTCCTGATATGCTGCATGCCCTAGGACAAACTTCACGAAGGCAAGTTTTGTCAACATGCTGACTAAGCGCTTCAAACTTTTTTCATATTCAAATATTTTTCACTATGCGGGACTGACCAGCTGTTGACATGATTTATTTCTGCCGGGTGAGAACTTTCGGTCAAACCGACGTTATTAACGGCGGCGAGACTTCGCCCATGGCCGAACCCTTTGGCTCTTTTGCTGTCCCCTGATATTCAGGCATCCGATACGGGGACCTCGGAGCCGCTTCGGCCATACAGTTGAGGTCGCTATGACTTTCGTTCTCGTAATCGCCGGAGGCCGCTATGCATCCCTCACCATTCAATGCCCTCTCGGATGAAGACGACCTCCCTGCGAAGACTAACGTTCGTAACGGCAACCAAGGGGACTATTCGGGCCCTGCTCGTCGCCGAATGCAGCAAAGTAGTGCCAGGTAAGCGTACGAACTAGTGAAAATGCTGGCCAAGCGCGAAACGTTTTGGGACCACGGTGCAAAGTGTACGAGCAGGTTTTGCTTCAGGGCTAGCAAGCTTAGCCGTGCAGGATCGTAATGCTTGACTGGGTTCATCGAGAAGCTTACGCTACGCCCACAATTGATTGCGGCCGCAAAGGCCGAAATGCGGCACCGCAAAAAGGTGCCCACAATGACCACCGCAATGCGGCCGCAATTCCGGCGCCGCTTTGCGGCCGCAATGCGGCTGCCATTGAGGGAACCCTTTGCGGTGGCGTTGCGGCCGCAATTCCGGCGCATCTATGCGGCCGCAAAGGGGTGCCCACAAATGCACTGCGGCCGCAATGCGGCCTTTGCGGCGGGGCGTTTCAAAAAATTTGAAAACTCCGCCACAAAGGCCGCAATCCGCCGCCGCAGTCGCATTTTACCAAAGGGGGGGGGGGCTTTGGATGAGATGAAATTGACCATCACCGATCGCCTTCAAATTTTGCCACGACGATAACCTTTGCGAACCATTTCCAAATATGTAAATAATTTTCGATTATTCCCCCCGAATAAAGCCTCCCTCCGGGGAGGCGTCAAAAATTATTTTTCCTCCCCCCAAATAGTTCCAACCTTGAATAATCCAGTCCAGTCTAAGACGCATGATCTTGTCATTTTCGGCACAACTATAATTTTGAATTTCTTTTGTGCGCTCGCCTGCGCGGCCTACGGACAATAATTCCCCTCGTTCGAATAGTCCCCCCCAAAAAACTGACTCTTTAGGGGGTATCCGAACAACAATCCCTCGGCGACTTATTCGACAAAACTTTCCAAGATACAATTTTAATTTTTAAAGTAGTCTTTTTGGTTAATGTTAGTTTTAGAGAGGAATACTTTACGTCTGAGGTCGTCACGCTTTCGAAAAATTGACGCGTGTGGCAACATAATTTTTGTTTGCCTTGCGCCACTCCTTTATTCAAAATAAAACCTGTCGTGGACATGTTGACTTGATCTGAATCCACACAACCCTAATCGGCACTCGGGCATATGAATCCCTCGAGTTTGATATGATTCGATAGCGAAAAATTCTTGGCGATGAGTCGTCTCACGGTACGGCCAAACTTTTGCCGTTTCTCGTGCCGTGCCGGCCTGTTTTCATGCCGTTTAATGCAAGGGCTTGAAAATTCACAAAACAAGGCCCGGCAAGAATTTTCTCAGCACGACTGACTCAAGTGACGCGAGGGAATCAGATGTCTCTTGTCAAAATGGCCTCAAAACCACTAAGATAACGTTAAAAATGGCATAGTTAGGCTAATCTAACTTTCTACAACATTTTCTTCGCCTAAGGGTCCTCCTTACTATCCTTTCCTACGTGAGCTTAAAACTGGATAATTCGCTCCTTTGACAAAGCTACCAACTGTATTGTTTCGAAACGTATAGCATGCAAGAAAAACCTGGTCGAAGCAGTACCTGTTCAATCAGTGGATGTGGAAGGTCACTCGTGAGAAATGTGACGCAGTAGAAGGTTGTAAAAAAACGTGCGAAAAACAACGTTAAGATCACACGGGACAAGTATATTATAACAAGGCTTAAAGAAGATCCACTAAATCAATGACACGTCGTTTCCTAGACCCTCAGTACCATTGAATATTAGAGGTCCTAGAATGAGACACGAGGCGCATATAGTCTGAGAATGCAAGTGTTGCCGCAAATTGTTTAATAATGGTACTCGAGCTGTCTTGGTGGATGCGAAGAAGCATCCCAATATCTTTACTCGCCGGAATGCCACCAGCACACCAGCCTACCTATCACAGCATACGCAGTCAACTCACCTGTCGGGGCCGCCGCTAAGAACAAGAATGCCCGGAACCGAGGAAAGGCACGCGTCGCGGACAGGTTACGCGAAAGCTTTACACGTGGCATGGGCGGGCCAAACCGGTGATACACTTTACACAACTGGACTCGGGGAAAGGCCCACTCACGGAAAGACGGGAGCCAACTATCATCTGTCTTAGGCTAAAGCCCTACGACAATACAAATACAATCGAATTTTACATAGACATGTTAACGCAAGGAAGGAAGGATGGCGGTAGATTTGGTTTTTTTAGTACCCGTCTTCGTGCTCGAAAGGAATCAAAAGCATCCGTACTGTTTCTCTCGCTGTTCGCTTACTTTTGGTCTGCGCTCTAGAAATTCTGGGAACGCGCGACCAAAACCAAAAAAACGTTCGTGTTATTTATGACGAATTATTATTTCAAAAAACCAGCATGTAAACATTTATCTCGATTCCATTAATGCGACGGTGTTAGTTCAGTGAACGTGGCCCATTTGGATTCTCTCGAACGCACGCCACAGGCATGGGCGATGCAGATTTAAGCAGCCACGTTATTTCACAACATACTCCTTTTTAAAGCTTTCGCTAGAAAAAACCTGAGGTGACGTAGTCAAGTCACACTTGTGAGGAGTTGAACGTTCTGAAGGTGCTCAAGAAAACATAGAGGGAAAGTCACTCGAAGACGGCCATTATCGACTAATCGCGCCCTGGAAGTAATGACAACCGTAAGCAAAAGGGAGCGCATTACTGCGCTGCAGCTGCATAAAAAAGGCTCTTGGGAACGCCAACTTGAGAATAGGCCCGGCTCGGGACGGTGACCCACACACGCGACGAAGTACCATGCATTCAGTCATTCGTAGTAGCTTCCGGTAGAGTTCGGGCACAGTAAGGTGTTGTGTATACGGCACTGACGGCTGGGCAACGTACCGACGGTTTCGCACAGGAGATCGGCACATCATAGGCTGCCTTACTTGGTATAACGATAACACCGAGGAATGTCGCAGATCGCGTAAACTTTATCATTTACCGAACACTTTAGCAGAATACGCGACGGTTTTAAAAGTTAGGAGCACAAAATCTGTGTATAAAATCCTGTCGCATAATGTAGAATTAGATATGGATTCAGGGTAAAAACACAGGCAAACAGCATGACGCTGCCAAGCTGGGAGTGTCAGAAGTTGACCTAAACGCGAGAACTGAACTCAAATTCCGCACCAAGTACGTCTATTCAAACTCGGCAAAGTATTTCCAAAAGTCGCACTTGACCGAAAACGCTCGGTCTCAGGTGCTCGACAAAGTCAGTTTTGTCTGTTTTGCATAAAACCTGTAGTATTTATGAGGAACCTGAATCGAGTACAAAAAACGTCTAGCACTGGTTTAGCCCACCTTTAGGAAGTACCGACCGCAGAGAATGTTAGCAGAAACAAAAGCGAAACGCTAGAGAGATCTTGGCGACGTTTAGAACAGAAAAATAGATTTTGAATTCTTATTTGGTTGTTGCATTTGCGTTGTGCGTTAGCAAAATACCGTAAATCCTGTAATTATAGCCCTGGGCCATAATTTTGCTGAATATAGGTCAGTCCAATCAACGATATTAAATGTCGAAAAGCTTTGTGTGCTGGATCCCGGAGTAACGTCAGTTTTTGCACGGGGGTTATTTAGGAGAACCGGGGCAGAGTCTTGCTTCCATGCGATAACGAGCGCAATGCACGCATGCGCAGGCCGTCTAACAAAGAGGTATTTGGCCCAGAATTCTGCGCTGTTTATACGCTTACAATTAACTAAATTTTTTCTCTGATCCGTCCGATTGGGTTCAGACGCGAGCAGCTTCAGAATACATTCCAAGACGTTTAACGAGAATATGAGCCGCAATACCCATAAAATTTCTAAAAGTATTCCAATAATATACCAAGTTATCTATTGGAGTTTAAAACCTGTCTAGGTACTGAGTGAATATTCGTCCGTACAAGCAACTCAAAAAGGAGCAAACCGGTATTTTTTTATGGTTGAAGAACTCTAGACCCAGTCCCGACAGTCTAAGTAAAAAAAAACATTTAGCGAAAATTGAAAGTTCTTTTTTCCGAACAACGACTAACGTGATTTCCCTGATACTAACACAACCAAATTTTCAAATTAGACTTCCGGACTTTTTCCGAAGCAACCCTGGTCAGCCGGGCCATGGGCCCGCCGGGCCGGGTCTCATGTTTTGCAGACGCTAGCCGGGCTCCGGGCCGGGCCGGGCCTAGGGTAGACCCGGTCCGGCCCGGTGTAGTTCTCGGAAAAAAGCAGATTTGGTCATTATTCCAACCATTTTTTTGCCAAATAATCCTGAAAGTCCCAGTGGCGGTGCCTGCGGCAGGCTACTTTATGTAAAAATCATCCAAAATAATGGATAAAACTCGCTGCACAGGAAGGAATGGACGATAGCGCCGAGCAACATAATAGTGAGCGGCTCTGTCAGCGAAGCACGAGTTTTTACCGGACAAAAAAAATTAGCGAAAATTGAAAGTTCTTTTTTCCGAACAACGACTAACGTGATTTCCCTGATACTACGTAAACTTCCCCCGCATTCGGCATTCGGGTCATACGGTGCTGCTTCCCCGAATTGACAGGCTAAAAATTTGTGAGAATTCTAGAAGAACAAGACTAGCAAAACGATTACTCGTAAAAAGCTCTTAGCTACCTCCTTTCTGGTAGCGCCGGAGGGTTAGTCCGGTTTTGCAGGTCGCCGTTGGCGTTGCCGTAGGTTGTGCTAATGCGCGCCGGAGTTGAGTCCGGTTGGGCACGTCACCGTAAAGGGTGTTGCCGTCAGGTTGTGCTGATGCACGCCGGAGTAGAGTCCGGTTGGGCAGATCGCCGTGAAGTTCGTTACCGTAAGGTTGTGCTAATGCACGCCGGAGTAGAGTCCGGTTGGGCAGGTCGCAGTGATAGGCGTTGCCGTACGTTGTGCTTATGCACGCCGCAGTATGTCCGGTTGGGCTGGTCAGGCCGTGAATGGCCAAAGGCCTGGACCAAGGTAGAATTGAAAGGAGTAGAGAGCACCGCGATTTACGGCACTCAATCCCCAATGTGGTGTTGAGAAGTAAAAGGTAAACTCACGGCGTCCCGCAAGTCGATCCTGAACTCCTCGATGTCGTCCCGATGTTGAAGACGATGGCTTGAGCCCCCACTGTTAAAATTGGCAACCCGGGGAAGGAAGATAAAATTTCAACAAAGCGTGTTCCTTCCAATCCTTCCTCGATCGTTAGTGCACTTATGTCCGCTGTTTCCTCGGTGTATCGAGATAGTGAGCAGAGTTGAGCTTTTACCTCAAACGTGGGTATACAAACGATGAACAAAACGAATTACGCGATAGTGGATAAACATTACACACGAATGGTCGTGATACCGAAGAATGCTTGCCCACTTCCAGGTCCGAGCAAGACGCAAAGGGAAAATATTGGACGAGCAATGTGGTAGTCGATATTGTTTTGCGCGTAAATGTGAATAGGCCAAATGAGGGAACCTTAAGGATAATGTAAGGCAGGCCCGAGGCCGAAGAACATGTAAACATGGAACGGTAAATGCATGGAATAAATGTAAAATGGCTGAAGAGTGACTAGTAGAACTACAGGTGGTTAAATAAGTGAATAAACTATTGAGAAATGAAGTAGACCTTGTGTTAAGGTTGCAGTAGATCTTGTTGCCCGAAGGCGGTGGGTGTAGAATAGTGTACAAGCGTCCCGTCGCATGGATGAGGGTGGATGGGGGATTATTAGAGGGTTTTGGAAAGGAAAAGCGGAATTTTATTCCGCGTGAATTTAGCTAAGGTTTAAGCTAAAATAGCCCTCAATACGGCGCCGCTAAGGTAGTCAATCTTGTTGCGTAAGCGCGCCCGCATTGAACGGCGAACGGCGTCGGTCGGCGAAAGATAAGTCCGCGGTGGGGCAGCGCCGGGTTTTCCAGCGCTTAACCACTGCGAATGAAAATCGCACACAAAGCCAGCCAGCCGAACGGCCTTGAGCCGTTTGGCGTTGTGGCGTAGTGCCACCTTTGAATGGCCCAGCTTGTGGAACGCCAGCTGCGAAATTTGTTATTTTGCCAAAAATAACAGCTGGCGGCCCGAAAGAAAGACGACCCAGGTAGCGGTAGATCTTGTTCCGAGTGACGAAGCAGTTATTAAGCGAACGCATCACTCCTCTGCACTGCTGCGCCCCACGTTGGCTGTTTCTTTGTAAAGCCTGTTGCCTTGCGGCGGGTCGCTTCCTTTCTTCCAACCGTAGATCTTGTTTTGCGGCATGATTTGGAGTTTTGGTTGGTGAAAGAGGATAAAGCGGTACGCTTCGCATTGTCGCTGAGGTGCTCCGAGAGCTGTGTAGTCGATCTGGTTGCCCGTAGGCGTGTATAAGAAATAAATATTTAAATAAAAGGGTTTGGATAAGTTTAGAAAAAAGGTTTGGTGGTGTTTGGAGGATGATTTGGTGGTGTGTGGGTTGTGCGACGAGACCCAGGGGGAGTGGAGACAAGTGGTACAAGTAAATGTGACGGTGGAAACAACTGTCGCCGTGTCTTCACCGTGATTGTGCACCGGCATGTCGACGTCCGCCACTGAGCACGTTTCCCAGAAACCAGACAGAGGCCTTGAGCGATCACCAGACACCAGATGAAGGTCCGTTGAGCGATCACCAGACACCAGATCCGGGGCCCCTTCCCGTGGGTTCGGCCGGGATGTAGAGGGGCGGAGCACAGAGAATGATGATGCCGTGGCAGGTTGTGGACCAGGGCGCTCCGCACGATCACCGAGTGTAGTCGCACCGAGATCACCGCACAGAGATCTTCAAGAACCTGCGCGGGTGCTTGTGCTAGATGTTGTTAGGGACCTGGAAACAGGGTGAGAGGTATCGAGCTTGTCTCACACTGCACCTGACGTTGTACCGCCTTGTGAGGTTGTAAATCTTGTGTTTTAACGCTTGGAGCGCCATAAGCATAGTCAAGCTTGTTGTCAAGAATGACGTAAACGCGTTACACGCGATGAATGAGTAGATTTTGTGTTTGTGGTTCAAACAGAACCACCCTCGGCGCCGGATAAAAATGGCATTTCCGAGTGACATGAGTAAATCTTGTGGAGAATGGGTAGTCAAGCTTGTAGTGCCGTAAAGGCTAGTGCAGCGCGTCGGCGGTTGTGCTCTCGGAGTCGAGCAATGTGGCGCCAAACGGGCACACGTAACGCACCTGCATGTTTTCCACCGCACCTCCTTTGAGCTTTAACCGTACGCTGTGGACGTCGCCATCACGGTCAAGATTGAATGCTTTAACCTGAGCAAACTGACAAGGGTAGCCTCGTTCGGTTGGTACTAAGACGTACCCGCCGACAATTGGAAGGCGGCCCTGGTCCAGCTCGGTCATTGATCATTCAACCTCCCGACTAGATGCCGCCGTTCCTCCAACTGAGAGGGTTGATCTTGTGCTATGGCGTTCAACTTGTGTGGATCTTGTTGACGTGAGTCGGGTCGAGCTTGTGGGTCTATCCTCCACGTATCCTTGCCCTTTCCGGACAGTAACGGTCCGACTAGACTGTCGTAGACAAAGAAGCCGTTGGCTAACTTTTTCTTCCTACGAATTATGTCGAACTCGCCGAAATAATCCGTCCCGACGAGGATCTGGGGCGTGACGACTGCGGCGGGCAGTGGTAAGTGAGCCTTGCTGATGACTCGTTGGATCGCGTTGCAAGATAGAGCCACCTTAGGCTTTGGCGCGCAAAGGCTGTCCACTGCCTCTGCCGTGACTTTGAGCGTGGTCTTGTTTTGCAAGCAAATTTCGAGATCAACGTCCAACAAGGCACTTGCTTGCCTGCTGGCGCGTCGGCAAGACCGTGGAAGGCCAAGACCTTTTCTTCCTTTATTGGAAGGTTGAGCTTTTGTGCGAGGTCCTTGGTCATCAGCGTGGCTGTGCTGCCTTGGTCGAAGAAGACTGGGCATGAGCACTGCTGAGCCGGATCCTGCGGATTGAAGACGTCGAGCTCGGTGGCCATCAGCAGAACGTGCTCGTCGGACGACGCCTGCATCACATGGTGATCGGCTATCGTCACTGTGTTGATCATTTGGGCTGTCTGCTCGTCATAGTCATCGCCATAGTTGGTTCCGACTTCGGAGCCGTAGTCCAATTCCGAGTCTGCCTCCGCATATAGTCGATCCTGTTTTAGTAGCAGCTCCACGTGCTCTGGAGCCTGTTTCTTGTCGAGCTTGTGCCCACCAGGCTTATTGTCGATCTTGTGGCTGTTGGATTTGCCGTCAAGTCTTTTACTACAGAGCACAGGGTGATGGGACTTTGATCCGCACACCTGGCATGTGTAAGTCTTGAACGGACAATCTGCGAGCTTGATGTGGCCCTGCCGAGAACACCTTAGGCAGCGCTTGAGCTCGACTAAGCGCGCTCGACGCATCTCGCATGTGGTGTACTTAGAGCACTTGGAGCCTTGATGCTCCAGTGAGCTGCAAAGGGTGCACACACGCGGTCCTTTTGGTTTGGGACGGTCGCTGCTGTGCCTAGCCTCCGGCGGTACTTTGAGGTTATCATCGGTATGCCGACGATCCCCGTTCCAGGCTATATCGTCTTTTCCGTGGAAATGGACGTGGACGTTGGTCGTACCCGCTGCGGCTGTGTCCGAGTTAACGGACGGTGAGTCGGACAAGGTGGAGACATTGTCGTCGTCCCTTTCCGGTTGAGCATGTTGCGTGACATAAGTCCGCCGCCCGTTGTGGGCATTGTGGCCAATCCTGTGGTGGTGAGGGTCAATCCTGTTTTCTTGTTGCGGCTGCAAGCCTTCCCGTTGAGCATCCTTAGCTCGCTGGATGTTCTCAACCTTCAGACGTGCCCTCGGATGATGCCCATCACTTTCTCGGTGTTCCATTCCACCGGAGGAGTGAGTGGTTGGGCGTCCATCACTTTACTCAGCAACGTTTCCGGCAGTTTGCACATAATCATGTCCAGGTACAGGCGGTGATTTGTGTCACATCCTGAGCTCCTGAGCTGACGGCAAACTGCGTCAATCTTGTTGTAGAAATCGCGGAGCTCCTGTGCGGATTTGCGCCGTGGACAGGTAATGCCTCCCAACTTCCTGTTAAGGTAGTTGAGGACAGCGTCGGGCTGGTTATACCTCTCGGCCAGAGCTTGCATGAGGTCATAATAGTCCTTCGACGTGTCGCGGTAATACGCGGACATGTCATTGGCGGGACCCTCTAGGAGACGCTTGAGCAGTCGCATCCTCTGGATGTCGTCTGGCAACACTTGGTTGCAGTAGTACTTCCACTCTTCCTCAAACCTTGGCCAGTCTTGGATGTCTCCTTTGAAAGGCATTGGTTCTGGAGGACGAACGAGTGGTGCACGTGACGCGTCACCGCAGTTGAAGTCCGCAGACCCTGGAGGTGGAAAAGGGACGTTGCGGGGCGCACTAGAGGTGCCAGTACCCTGCTGAGCCGTTGCGGCTGCCAAGTTTTGCATAAGTGAAGCTTGTGGTTGGGCAGCTGGTGCTGGTTGAGCTTGTTGTGACGGTAAAGCTTGTGGCTGTTGAGCTGGCGTGACCGTCTGCGGTTGAGCAACGTTGCTCAGTGCCGCGACGATCTGAGCCGGCAAAGCTTGTTGTTGCTGCTGTACCGTTTGAAGTGCCGTTTGCAGCATGGTGCCCAACAGCGTGACCTGATCCTGCATCATAGTCTGCTGCATCTGCATCATCGCCTGGGTTAAGCTCGTCTGCCCTGCCTGCATGAGGGTTGCCAGATCAGCTAGTTGAAACCCTTGCGATGCTTGCGAATGCTGTGCCGAGTGCTGTTGCGATGGCTGCACTGCAGGTTGCGTCCGAAACAGCGACTGAGACGGCGGCTGCTGCTGAAGCGGCTGCTGAACCGGTGGCTGCTGCTGAAGCGGATGCTGAGCCGTCTGTCGCTGCTGGGTCGCGAACTGCTGGCTTGCCAACTGCGATGGAGGTGCACGTGCTGTAAACGGCGGTGGTGAAGGGATGTCGCCACCGAACACTTGTGTGTTTTCACTAAAGTGAATGCGATTTGACGTTTTCCCGGACACCTGGTTAGGAGTAGATCTTGTGTTGGGAAATCCCCAACCGCCGCTCTGGCTATGGCTGGCACCGAAAGTTGCCTTACCGCCAAAGAGAGTGCTAACGGGTTGGGACGTAGAGCTTGTTGTAACCACGCTAGTTGTTGTAATGCGCGCGTTTGCCTTTCGCAAAAAGTCATGGCTGAAAGGCTGATCGCGATCGGCTGCAGCATTTACCGCGGGCTGGGTCTGGAACAATGGTCCCGATGCCCCCGCTGTGGTCGTGGTGACCGTGAACGCCGTCGAGGTTGGAGCCGAGACGGTAGACTCGTTTAATGTCGCTGCGCATGCACTGGTGGTTGCGTTGGGTAGATCCTGTGGCGTTACGGGTAAATCTTGTGGTGTATCGCGACTACCAATGTCGGTCTCGGTGGAGCTCGCTGGCAGACTGTTTGTTTGCACGCCAATGCCTTGGTCGTGTCAACATCTCTCAGGTGCGCGTCGAACTCAGCGACCAGCTCGGAGTAACCACCTTGCTTAGCCAAGAAGGCAGCTTTTGTGGCAGCCTCGCTGTCGCGCACGTACACTGAGGTCTGACTCTTGATCAAGTCATCCCATAGCGTAACGTGGTAGTTGAGTTCTTCTTTGAGCCCGAGAATCCTGTCGAGGTGTGAACACCATACCTGGAACGCATACTCGTTGTTGAACAAGTTGTCGTCCAGTGGCAGGCTGGGATCTCTTCCAGCGGGTACGTCGGGAGCAGTGCCAAACGCATCGCGAATGACTTTGCAACCTTCGTCGATAGCCGTCTGGTAGAGATTCACCAGTCTGTGTCTCTCTTGCTGACGCTCCTTCGAGGACTGGCCACGACTGGACGCGGCCTTGTGTTGATCTTGTGGCTTATCCTTGACAGGACTTCGCGATTTGTGGGTAGATCTTGTGTTCCGTGGAGTCATGGACGTTTGATGTCCAAACTCCGCCTCTTCCTCCTCTTCACCCGGAATGAGGTCCGCATTCGCAGCGTCCTGATCCCATGGACCAGACTCTGTTACGAATGCGGTAGAGGTATTGGGTAGATCTTGTTGCTGTAGATGCAGTGAATCTTGTTGCTGGTGAAGCGCCACAACTTGCTGCCCTAGCGCCGTGGTGACAGTTCCGAACAACTGTTGCACGGTGATCGGTGTGCCTCCTGCTGGACCATGCCCGAGAGGGTGGGTCGCAGGTGTAGACAAGTCCCAAGCTGAAGACTGGTAGATCTTGTTGTTGGAGGAGGGGTCAATCCTGTTGCCGTTGGAGGCGTGGGAGACATGCGGAACACAAACAAAGGAAAATAAAACATACAAAGAAAAAGTAAACGGGCAGATCCTGTCGAGTTACCGACGCGGATGCTCTTAGCTACTTCCTTTCTGGTAGCGCCGGAGGGTTAGTCCGGTTTTGCAGGTCGTTGGCGTTGCCGTGAGGTTGCGCTGATGCACGCCGGAGTAGAGTCCGGTTGGGCAGGTCGCCGTGGGCGTTGCCGGGTTGTGCTGACGCACGCCGGAGTAGAGACCGGTTGGGCAGGTCGCCGTGAAGTTCGTTCCCGTAAGGTTGTGCTAATGCACGCCGGAGTAGAGTCCGGTTGGGCAGGTCGCCGTGATTGGCGTTGGCGTACGTTTGCTTATGCACGCCGGAGTAGAGTCCGGTTGGGCAGGTCGCCGTGAAGGGGGTAGCCGTACGTTGTGCTTATGCACGCCGGAGTATGTCCGGTTGGGCCGGTCAGGCCGTGAATACCTTTGGTTCAAAGGCCTGGACCAAGGTAGGATTGAAAGGACTAGAGAGCACCGCGATTTTATTTCTAATTTATTTATTAAGCACCGCGATTTTAGGCATTTTTGCGAACTCTTAATGTCATGCAAGCTGCAAACATCTTCCTCGATCGTTAGTGCTCTTATGTCCGCTGTTTCCTCGGTGTATCGAGATAGTGAGCAGAGTTGAGCTTTTACCTCAAACTTGGGTATATAAACGATGAACAAAACGAATTACGCGATTGTGGATAAACGTTACACACGAATGGTTGTGATACCGAAGAATGATTGCCCACTTCCAGGTCCAAGCAAGACGCAAAGGGAAAATATTGAACGAGCAATGTGGTAGTCTATATTGTTTTGCGTGTAAATGTGAATAGGCCAAATGAGGGAACCTTAAGGATAATGTAAGGCAGGCCCGAGGCCGAAGAACATGTAAATATGGAACGGCAAATGCATGGAATAAATGGAAAATGGCTGAAGAGTGACTGGTAGAACTACAGGTGGTTAAATAAGTGAATAAACTATTGAGAAATGAAGTAGAGCTTGTGTTAAGGTTGTAGTAGATCTTGTTGCCCGAAGGCGGTGGGTGTAGAATAGTGCACAAGAGTCCCGTCGCATGGATGAGGGTTTGGGGGATTATTAGAGGGTTTTGGAAAGGAAAAGTGGAATTTTGAGTGATAGAATTTAGTTCCAGCAGCAGTGACAGACATAAAACTGGCGCAGCGCAGTGCAAACGTGCTCGCTCATGACCACTTGGCGGATATATAGCGCACAGTACCTGAAACTACTTATTTTAAGAAAACTAGCTGGAAGGTACCGGCGATATATGCCGATGTGCCCTGCGGCCTGGATTGTGCACGTAAACTTCCCCCGCATTAGGCATTCGGCTCATACGGTGCTGCATCCCCGAATTGACAGGCTAAAAGTTTGTGAGAATTCTAGAAGAACAAGACTAGCAAAACGATTACTCGTAAAAAGCACAAGTAAGTAAAAAGTTTTTCGTGCCCCTTCACTGACCGATCTCTTGCTGAAAAGACTGAAGTCGCATGCGCAGATGCAAGATTTACCTTTGCAGATCGCTCGGACGTGAATTCCGAAAGCCGGTGCAGTGCACGCCTTGTCTTCACCGGCGCTTGTCATTGAAGCGCTAACCCGATGCCTATCAGGATGTTATGACCTCAAGTATCCGCTTGCAGGCTGATGGGGTAAAGACCTGTCGCGCATGTGATTGTACTTGCTCCGCTCGTTGAGGCAATCAATCGGCGTAAGTCATTTCATAAAGGCACGATAGATAATTTTCAGAAGCGCAAAAAGATGCACGAAACATAAAATAGTAGAAGTCTTTTAAGCCCGCTAAAAATTCATTTGTGAAAAATTATTCCGCAAAATGTCGAAAAGTTGTTGGTACTCGAGGTCGCATGAAACCTGTTCCGTGATCGGTGACTGTAGTAGCATTTTTACGAACTCTTAATGTCATGCAAGCTGGCAATAAGATCAGTAAATAAAAAGGCCAAATTTTCGAGCAAATAATGGAATAGTGAAAGAAAGCTCAGAAATGCTATTCGGCAAAATTCAGTGAGCGAACTCAGATGCGCCTATTTTGCGTCATCAAGGACCATTCATTTAAGCGAACAAGCAAACAATGGGCAAGCTTTCCATAGCCAACTCTCTTAATTACTACAAAATGAACGGCACGTTTAAATTGGCAACCCGGGGAAGGAAGATCCAATTTCAACAAAGCGTGTTCCTTCCAATTCTTCCTCGATCGTTAGTGCTCTTATGTCCGCTGTTTCCTCGGTGTATCGAGATAGTGAGCAGAGTTGAGCTTTTACCTCAAACGTGGGTATATAAACGATGAACAAAACGAATTACGCGATAGTGGATAAACGTTACACACGAATGGTTGTGATACCGAAGAATGCTTGCCCACTTCCAGGTCCAAGCAAGACGCAAAGGGAAAATATTGAACGAGCAATGTGGTAGTCGATATTGTTTTGCGTGTAAATGTGAATAGGCCAAATGAGGGAACCTTAAGGATAATGTAAGGCAGGCCCGAGGCCGAAGAACATGTAAATATGGAGAACGGTAAATGCATGGAATAAATGGAAAATGGCTGAAGAGCGACTAGTAGAACTACAGGTGGTTAAATAAGTGAATAAACTATTGAGAAATGAAGTAGAGCTTGTGTTAAGATTGTAGTAGATCTTGTTGCCCGAAGGCGGTGGGTGTAGGATAGTGTACAAGAGTCCCGTCGCATGGATGAGGGTGGATGGGGGATTATTAGAGGGTTTTGGAAAAGAAAAGTGGAATTTTGAGTGATAGAATTTAGTGAGAGTGTTGTAGAAAGGTGTTTGTAATTTAGTTAGTTAATTTAATCGAAGTTGTTGGGAAAGAATGAATATTTTAGTGAGGAATGTTTATAAGTTGGAAAAGTTAAATGATTAAGTTATTTGTAGTCAATCTTGTGTTGTTTTGCGGTACCCCGCATGCGCATTGCATGCGCGAGGTACCGCGCGACATTTGCGGCGAAAACCGGGTGAATTTAGCTAAGGTTGAAGCTAAAATAGCCCTTAATACGGCGCCGCTAAGGTAGTCAATCTTGTTGCGTAAGCGCGCCCGCATTGATCGGCGAACGGCGTCGGTCGGCGGAAGACAAGTCCGCGGTGGGGCAGCGCCGGGTTTTCCAGCGCGTAACCACTGTGAATGAGAATCGCACACAAAGCCAGACAGCCGAACGGCCTTGAGCCGTTTGGCCTTGTGGCGTAGTGCCACCTTTGAATGGCGCAGCTGGTGGAACGCCAGCTGCGAAATTTGTTATTTTGCCAAAAATAACACGGCATGCGTATCTGCAAACTTAAGGGCCGCTTATTTCAAAAACTCTTTGCTGGCTTCCGAAAATAGAAACAAAAAAAAACCTTGCATGAAGTTCCTTAAGCTTAAAGTTTTCGTCCTCGTCCGGACGTGACGAGAAAGAGGACGAGGACGAGCTTCTACACGAGGTCAAAACTATGCTAGTGACTAAAACGGTGCGGCTTTTCAGACGGACGGGGTGGGCTGAGGGGGGGGGGGCTATTGCAAATGTCGGACCAACAAGGGGCTGAGTGCTTTTACAGACATAATTTTATCAAGCGCATGTACTACCTTCTGCAGCAGAAAGACGTATAGATAACTAATTTTACCAGGCAAAAGTTATCACAAAACCTGGCACTTCGTGGCGTTTGCTAAGCGAGACAATAGACCTAATCCAGACGATTGGCTGGGACGTGACCAGGAACAGAGTAAATTACTGCCGAGCGTGCTTGTTATCGATGTCCACTTAGAACGCTATGCGCGGTGCCCGTGTGGTTGACTTTTAAACCTATATACCGATATTTGATCTGCTGTATGCGGCCAGACAAATTAATAATTCGTCTTGGATGTGTTTTCTTTCTCCATGCTGCCCATTCGCCGCAGTTTACCAACCGCTGTACTAGCGAGTTAAATTGTTCTCGAAACCCCGCCAAGTAGCAGCACCGAACCATTGCATCTATTCCACGAAAGCGGCTAATGACATCAGTGCCAAAGTCTGAAAGGCTGGCTGATTTAACTAACATATGTTCCTTGCTGAAGCCTATTAGATGACAGAAAAAATTATTTGACGCTGTGTCGGGCCATACATCCTCGCTGCCGGCTGTTTTTTAAAGCTCGTTTTGCGAGACGAGCAAACGGACACGAGGTTCGTCCATAATGATGCAATTCCTGGTTAAAAACCTAAAGTTGAAGAGCCTCACGTAAGTGGTGCGCAGGAATTTGGCAAGAACAATAACAAAACAGCTGGGCAGCGCACTCGTGTCCGCTGAAAGACATTGGCCGACAGTCTCCAAATCGTGGTCGGTTTGCTGACGTGAGGAAGCTGTAAGATGAATTTGGAGTTCCAACAGAACACAGATACGGCCACGGGCTACCGTAAAAAATGGCACGAAATTAAATACGGTTCAAAGTACTAGAAATTGGCAAAGTTGATTGACATGTTTTTTTTTGCTTGTTTTGCTACGTTTTGTTTGAAGAGCGTTGAAAGCAAAACCCTCTGGATCCGCAAATTTGCGTCATTTAACTGCCGTTAAAGTTTTATAATCCCGGGAAAGCCAGAAACTTGGTTACGAAAAAGCGTGAGTTCCGCTAATAAGATCCATGTAATAGCGCCAAACGCATGTGATAGAGCTATCCGCATGCCGCTACGTTCTAGGTGCATGCACGAAAAAATGCAA
Organism: Aphelenchus avenae; assembly: GCA_020875895.1. NCBI lineage: Eukaryota > Metazoa > Nematoda > Chromadorea > Rhabditida > Aphelenchidae > Aphelenchus > Aphelenchus avenae. Next base: position 7,566 of record JNEY01000530.1, on the reverse strand, counting down.
AGCGCTTGCGGTAGACATGTACGGGTTAATGGATTACAAATGCAAAAAAAAACTCGTGAGCGTGTTTTTCAGCCTCCTTCTCTGGCGGCCGCGGATGGGGCTTGCTAAAGCAAGTCAACATTAAAGCGTTTAATAACAGGCGGTGCATTCTGCACACGTGAAGAGGCTGGTCGATCGCGTCGTGGAAGTTGCCTCCTGAGCTTGTAGTAAATAGGTTTACTAAGCTAACACAACTAATAAATGCAGTGGATTGCGTGGATGCAATAGTGTGGAACGCGTGGACGGAATGCGTAGAAGCAGACCGGTAGCGACGGGAGGAAGAACACTCAATCCTGCGGATAGCAAGTGGCGAGTCGGCGGCGAGAGGAGGGCAGAACGCCAATGTGCGTGGCCGATACATGTGGGGCAATAAATGTGCGTGGCCGATACATGCTGCGGAAAGGTGGAATTATGGACGCATATACAACAATATCGGTGCGAAAAAACAGTGCCATTTTTGGGGGCCCTGCCCACGAAAGCAGCGGAATGACTGTTTACTTCCTAAGTGGACATCTGCGACAAGCTGAGTAGACTTAGGCGGCTCAGCGAAAGAATGCCTCCTGCGAAAAATGCAGAGTATCGTTGTTGATCAATGCAGGAAAGGCCTTACGGGACAGGCTTCTATTATAAAAAAAACCCTGTCGTAACACGCTTGTTAGCATCAGACAGCGACAATTATGAGGCAAGTTCCTCCTTCCTCTTCTGCCCAAGAGCGAACACAACCAAAGGGCACGCAGGCCGCAGCTTCTGGCCCAAAATGTCTGACTGTGTTGTTTTAAAACGTGCCTTACAAATCCGATTGTTCTATACGGCTACATTTTATTGTCCTTACAGCATATGGCAACAGATGTTTCGCCTAGCAAATATTAGTTTTACTAGTAACCTTTGTCCTGTACATTTAGCGTTTCTTAGTATGAATCAATCATGTTGTTGTACTGTTGCCTGCCGGAATTTACTGGGAACGCTCCAGGCGAATGAATGTCGTTTGGCTGTGTTCTTAGAGCCTTTCTTGCTCGAGACTAGAAATTGCTGCGTTTTTTTATTAACTGCAAGGTAAGAAATGGTGAGATCAGAGTCTAATACAGCAGAGTTATTTTTGCAGTTGGTCAAGTATTGCGAGCGTGCTACTCTGCAGTGAACTATTTCTTCGGCATTTTCGCTCTTTGTTACCGGCTTCAAAAACAAAAAAAACCTGCATTTACTTTCCCCCTATGGATTTGCATGTTATTATTCTAAATGGGCTAGTGAAAACGATACACAACCATGACAAACCATCTGCGTTTACCTGTAGTGCAAGTAGCCACTTAGGTACGGCATTACTTGGTACGCGTTCGCTGTGATCTTCGTTTTTTCCCGTCGGAACATGCTCGCAAAATTAGGTTATTTGATTGACATCGCACCAAGTATCGAGACCGCGAGCAGGCGCTTTGAAAAGCAACATCGGAATGCGAAAATCACAAGTAAGGGTGGGTAACCGTTACGTTATCCGACACGTAACGTTGCTACCGACACTGCATGCAAGCAACATTGCGCAATGTGAAATGCAAGTTTGCGCAATGTTTTTCAGGATGCTGTGAGCCGAATCTCACTGCAGAGCTTCTGTATCAGCCTAAAGTTGGCGTCGCATTGAACTCTGACCGCCGCCGCCGAGAGGCGGCTGCGCAGGCGGCCGTTCGCGGCCCGTCAGTGAGCCGCATTCCTGCGTTCGCCGCCGGTTGAAGGATGCTGAGTGAACGCGTCTTAGCGACATTGTGAAACGAAAATAACATTAACTCTGCAAAAAAGCACGTGATATGGCTGGAAAGCCGGCGAAACAAACAGATATTCTTAAGATTCCGAAAAGATTCTTTGCGAAGACCTACAAAATCTTGCTTTTTTGCTCAAATTTCCGATTAATTTTGTGAAATAAGAGTAAAAATCGTAAAATCGTAAAAAAAGGTTCAGCGAAAGAATGCCTCCTGCGAAAAATGCAGAGTAGCGTTGTTGATCAATGCAGGAAAGGCCTTACGGACAGGCTTCTATTATAAAAACCCTGTCGTAACACGCTTGTTAGCATCAGACAGCGACAATTATGAGGCAAGTTCCTCCATGCTCTTCTGCCCAAGAGCGAACACAACCAAAGGGCACGCAGGCCCCAGCTTCTGGCGCAAAACGTCTGACAGTACTGTTTTAAAAACGTGGCTTACAAATCCGATTGTTCTATGCGGCTACATTTTATTGTCCATAAAGCATATGTCAACAGATGTTACGCCTAGCAAATACTAGTTTTACTAGTAACCTTTGACCTGTACAGTTAACGTTTCCTGGTACGAATCGATCATGATGTGGTACTGTTGCCTGCCGGACTTTGCTGGGAACGCTCCTTGCGAATGAATGTCGTTTGGCTGTATTCTTAGAGCCTTTCTTGCTCGAGACTAGAAATTGCTGCGGGTAACCATTAGGTTATCCGTTACATAACGTTGCTACCGACATTGCATGCAAGCAACATCGCGCAATGAGAAATGCAAGTTTGCGCACATGTTGTGAAGATGCTGTGAGCCGAACCTCACTGCAGAACTTCTATATTAGCCAAAAGTTGGTAATGAGTTTTCTATTGCGTCCGAAGTGCCTAAATGTTTAAGCTAGCGCAACGTTCAGAAACAGTCCAAAGCTTGCATAACGGTAGGCATAGCTAACATGCCATTCCTAATTGGGACTTTGACTGAAAGCATCTTCTGTATTTTCAGTAAATTTTCAAATAAAACCTATCCCAGTTGTTCGGCAATTGAGTGTGATTCGCATCGCATCGTTTTCCGTGGTTGAAAAATATAAGCTTTGGTAGGGTTGAATGCAGTAAGGGCGTCGAAAATGTCACAGATACCGACTGGATAACGAGGAAACCGGATTCGCTCCATTCATTTTAGCTAATGCGCAAAGATATTCGCTTACCATCAAACACCTTTGCAAAAGTAAGCGCAAAATTTTACGTGCAAACTGCCCACTACACGTAGAATGCCCCGAGAGTATTCACATAAAGATGCGAATGTTGACTTGAAAGCTCGGCGATGTGAGTCGAGAACGCGACTACAAGTAGGTGTTCGGCGCTGATGCCTAAAACCTGCGACGGTGCAGTGCTTCTCTTGACTTACTGAGGTGCTTTTCCTAGCCGGCATTATTTCAATCGGAAAGAATAAAAAATATCTTTTACTGAAAATGTAACAAATACGCGCTTCTCTACAGACTTAAAGCACAAACCACAAAAAAAACTCAGTTAGCATTAGCATTTTTCCTAGACAGTAGATCTCTTCGCAAGACCAGCATCGCCTACGGGACGTCATATTTTCGACGTCAGCTTCCTGAATACCTTCTCAAAATCTGCCGCGTACAGATGAAACAATTTTGCTTTGGCATTTCTTACGTGCCCGATTCGGTGTATCATACATAGTGTATAAGCAGCGCATGACAAAATTCACATAACAAAATCCGGAGGATCATCAACGGACGCGATATCAAAGCGGTAACACGTCAACTGAGTAAATGCAAATGAGTAAATGCAAACTGAGTAAAACACAGTAAATGTCAGTTTCAAGTATATATTTTGTTTTACCTTACAGTTTTACCTCACTCAGCGCGGCCCCATGCGTTTCTTTTCGGCCAGCGCCGCTTTGAGCGCATTTTTTTTGCTACGCTTGCAGAGGGACGAGTAACAAAATCCCCAGCAGTCGGACCGGTCAGTGTCTTCAAAAAGCAATCCAAGGTAGGTGGCAGATTTGGCTCATCTAGATGCTACGTAGTTTTGCAATTTATACGAAAACCTGATGAAGTCGATATCATCCTTGCCGAACCAGGGCAGGTATTAGTTATCTGCGGTATCCAGAAGATACTTTCGTATGAGTGTCACGAACGCATTTTTTAAAGCGTTCTTTGTGGTTTTTTTCAAGTATTATTCCAATGTGGGGAGGAACATCGAAATTCATTTGCTTCATGACATTTTTCTTACAACCTTTCGGCCTGTTGGAGGCCGGACAGTCCACAATTATGACACCTAGAAATATTCCAAGCGTTCATATTTTTAAAAGCCTGATAGTCGCAGCAGTGCGAAGAACATGGTTGGTTTGCGGAACAATTCGGACGCGGACATTAGCATTCTCTCCCTAGAGAGCAGTCCTCGATGTGGTTAAAAAGCTGATCGTGTTCGTCGCGTCGACGCATAATAACATCGTTTTATGCATTCTAAGAAGACACACATTTACTTAATGCAAAGTCCTGTTGCGGGCTTTGTTCCTCGCGGGCTACGAGCCGAGCAGCACGATACTGGTACTCGTTCTCAAATCTTTCTCGACACACCGCTAATAAGCATTTGTAGCAAATTAAAAGTCATTCCATTAAATCAAGTCGAATACCCTAGCGCAGGCAGATAGCACATCATTTCGAGCATAGCGACCAGCTGCCATCACCCATGCCCTTCTCTTTGAGCTTCCTTCCCGTGCTATCAATTTAGATACAGATTGATTTCGAACCTCGCCGCAGTAGCGTTTACGCTGGTTAGTTGCAATCCAGCGGCGTACAAAAAAAATGTAATGCACCATCAGCAACTTTAGTAAATAACAAAACTGACTGATCTGCGTACCATAAACTTCGCCAAATCTAAAGAAAATTGGCATTACTTTCCGACAGCCAACTTTAAAAGCAAAACCTGGTGCTGATCGAACTGCCCAGACTCTTTCCTGGTGTAAACTGAAAGTTTAAGCAATTGCACCGTTGTGGCTGTGGCAATAATGAAATTACCCTATTAATCCGAATAGAAGCCGACGGCTCCTGTTTTTCGAAGGTCAAATTTGCGTGGTTTTTCGATAAAAGCAAAGGGCTCCCCCTATGATTTTTGCAAATTTTTTGAAAATTTAGTGACAAAAAGTTCTCATCTAGTATAACCGTCTATGCGCTAAAACGTGTTCTAAACATGTCTCTATGACAAGTCAACTTTTTTTTATTTTTGGACACCGGCTTCTATTAGGGGTCGGCCTCTATTAGGTGTCGGCTTCTAATCGGACCAACACGGTAGCAGGGATGGGCGGGTCTTTGTCTTGGTCCTGTAGACAGGGAGGTTTTAGTCTTGGTCTTGGTCCTGGTCGTCGAAAAAATCCCGCCCATCCCTGTAGGGTAGCAATCTTCATGTATGGAACTCTACATGGAAATTGACAACATTTCGCAGGTATCCCCTGCGGCGGGCCATAAAAATGCTTTCCACTCGAAAAAAAACTCCACGCGCCGCCAGAGCAAATTTTCACCAAATTCGTGAAATTTTTGACTAAAATTTTGTTGGTGTCGCCTCCGTCGGGCCTGTATCCCTGTATTTGTCAATAGGATGACATCTAAACCGACTTCGTGTCGTACTGTATTCGTCCATCACTCATTTCGGCCAATTTTTGGGCTAAAAACCACATTTTACCACGGGTACGGGTTTGGCACGGTTCTGGTTTTCCTGGTTCTCAATGGTTCTTGCATGCACCGACCAGAGCGTCTTTTCAACAGGCATCAGGGCTGGATTCTGATTCTGAATTCTGAAAATTCTGACTTTTGTCCAATTCTGAACTCCGAATTTGATTTTGAAATTCTGAATTCTGAATTTCATTTTGATATTCTGAATTCTGAATTCTGAAATGAAAATGCAATCAGAATCCAGCCCTGACAGGCATCCAGCGACAACTCACCTAGTTGTACTCACCAAAAAAATAAGCTCGCGCCTAAATGAGCCGCGCCTAAAGATCGCGCCTAAATGAGCTCGCGCCTAAATGAGCCGCGCCTAAATGAGCCGCGCCTAAATGAGACGCGACAAAATGAGACGCGACAAAATGAGGTGAGCCGTGGGAAGGGTCACGACGAGTACGGAGTTTGGCACGGGGTCCTCGTGCCGATCTCTAATATGCAGTACGTCTTGCTTAGTAAGTCTTAGGCATTTTTTACATTCTACGAAATCTGACTAATAAAAAAAGCAAACCGGTATTTTCAAACTTTGTTAACAACCTAATTTCACTACAAGAACCGTCAATGGAATAGAAAACCTGTTTGCTTTAAGTGCTTGGAGTTTGCAGCTCGAGTGCATAAATCGTCGCAGGACGTTTTCTAAGCGTATATAAATGATATTCGGTAATCGCCGGTTAATTTTTGTTAATTTAGGAAACCCGAGCCTCAGCACCGGCCGAGGCTCGGCTGCGAGTTCGGCTCGGTGGGCACCGGCTCGACTCGGGGCGGGGGAGGGGGGATATCAGCTCGGCTCGGAGCCCGGCTCGGGTCCCGAATCCCGAAGCCTAATGGAAAGGCGCCGTGTAATGCACCCTTATAAGAGTCGATGCGTATCAATGGACGCATGGTATGTCACATTGCCTTGTTCATACACAAACATTAATCTTCAAAAGGAAGAAATTACTTGAGGCTCGCAGAGGAGCTAAGCAGCAAAGAAGCTTAAAAACCTGAACTGGGTCCACGAAATGTTTTATTGCCCAGCGCGTGAAGGGCTGTGCTGATTTCTAAACGCGGAAACGATGTGCCGTCGCTTACGCCCAGAAAAGTTTAAGCTTACAGCTGAACAAAAGTACCTAAATCATAAATATGTTTTGCATACGACGTCGCAGGATTCGTCTGCATCACATTCATATGTTTACCATGTTGTCTTGCTATACAATAAAAACCTATGTCTCGACGTCCACTTGGCTAGCGCAAGTACCAGTTGAATTGTAATTCGTCTCCGTAGTTATCTAAATAGGCCTGATTAGTAGTGTTAGACAGCTACCGCTATTGCTTATGTTTGGGCTTAACTTGGTTGGTTATTGCTTTGATTTAGGAACGCAAGGTATCTATTCCGCTGGCTTAGTTCACAACGCACTTAGTGCGCATGTCGCAACGTTTTGTCGCCAAATATTTCCCCGCTCGAGTAGTTCGGCAAGTAAATATCCCGATTCTACAATTAAGAAACATCCCTGTGTCATCTTCATATGCTGATCTAAACTTTTGTTAAAATTACGGTAATATAAATGGCCAAGACAAACTTTCTCCCCTGGACGAGGAGACCTGTTTCGTGTTAACGAGAGACGCTATTAGCTAGAACAAACTAGCTGTGCGGCCGCCTTCGGCGGCCCGTTTATGCAGCAGTTACATAACCGTGAATTACGTTGATGACCTTAGGATTCTTGCTTCAAGCGCGGAGGTTAAGGCTTGTGACATATTGCTTCAAGCTCTCAGTTAAGGTCTGAGTTGCCTTGCTTAAGCTGTGAGTGCTCTCGTTTAGGGCTGAATCGCCTTGTTTCGACGTCTGCAATAAGGAAATGAGTCGTCTTACTTCAGTCTCTTATGTGAAGGCTTGAGCCTTCTTGCTTTAAGCTGTGAGAGTTCTCTCTTAAGCAGCGAATTCTCTTGCTTAAAGCTCTGAGATTAAGGTCTGAGTCGTCTGTGAGTGTTCTCAGTAAGCACTGAGTCTTCTTGCTTCAAGCGCGGAGTTAAGGCCTGAGTCATCCAGCTTCAAGGTGTGTGTGCTCCCGCTTAGGGTCTGAG